>JABUQX010138592.1:2500-17500 GCA_015478945.1 Trachelipus rathkii
ATATCAATACCGTTCCAACCTAGATAAAGTATCACCTCCCCGACTGCAACCCAGTATGGTCACGTTTCCCAAGATAGCAATGAGTAACCTCCTTCTGGTGGCTCACGCTCTAAGATCTCCTCCCGTGCCGACTTTCTCTATCGTCTTCGCCTTCTTTCGACCCTCTGTGAAGCGCCCAAAGGGTGGTGGGCTGGCTTTTCCTGGCAAGGCAGTGTGGCCCTCCAATTGAGTTGGGCCAAGGCGAGAAGTAAGTATAATATATATATAATATATATATATATATATATATATATATTATATATATATATTATATAATATATATATATATATATATAATATAATATATATATATATATATATATATATATATATATCATGGGCGTCGTCAGGGGGGGGCAGGGGGGGCAGCTGCCCCCCCTTAGAAGTGTTTACTCTTATAGAATCTACCTGCGAATTTTTTTGATCCATCGTCCCGTTCCGGGTGGCCGTTAAGTACGTTTTACGATATATATATATATATATATATATATATATATATATATATATATATATATATATATATATATATATATATATATATATATATATATATATATATATATATATATATTATATTTATATATATATATATACGGAGTATATGGCGAGGCTAGTTGCAATCGTCATTTTCTCACATTTCTCTTTTTGACACGAGGTCTTCTCACTCATTTTATATTCTCTTTTAATTTGTAGATAAGAACTGTGGTTATTCTATCTATGCTTTTTTTAATGTTGATATGTATATATAAATTTCAGATTTTGTGTTCAGTCGGATTTTCAATTCTTTATTAAGTGTTTAAGGCAGTGATTCCCAACCTTCTGTAATTCACGGCACCTTATTTAAGGCTGTGGAATTTTTAAGGTACACTTGTTATTATAATAATAATAATAATAATAATAATAATAATAATAATAATAATAATAATAATAATAATAATAATAATAATAATAATAATAATAATAATAATAATAATAATTATAATGATAGATTTTAAATTTAAAATATCTATAAAACATACCTGTTAAAATTTGAAAGTTATGTATGTTAGGTCTGATGTTTGATAACGCAACAGGCTTTTTTTTCCTGAAATTTCAACATTCTATTTCGTGTTTTGCATTTTATCGCGACCATTGCAGAGAAAGCTTGTTCACAAAAGTATGATGTTGAAAATGGCAAAAGGAAACTTGTGTCTTTTTCTACTAGGTTAGAATACTCCTTTTGTATGCTAATCCAAAAATCAGCCGCTGATAAGTCAGTCTTCTCAAGTTTAATTTTCAGTAAAGAATCAGCGCAGAGATCATTAAATTCGTCTCTTTCAGTAACTGTGAAATCTAGTTCTTCAGCAATATCTGCCTTGTGAAATGGGGAAACAATCCACTCAAGATTCTTAACGAAAAGAGAATCAAAGTACTTATCTACTGCATCTTGCAATTTTGATAAATGATCAAGAATGAGGTTTTTTAGCTTTTCCTCTCCATTATATTTCGAAAATTTTAAAAGGGATGAAAATTTTGAAAAATCACTCTTTCTCAATTGCAGACTTCCAAGAAGCTACCTTTCTCATGAAATCTTTCATTTCAGTGGTTAAAGAAACTGTTGTTTCTTGTCGTCCCTGTAATGAAGTATTTAATACATTTAGTTTACTAATTATATCTGACAGATATGACAGCTATAAACACCAATCATCATTTTGCAGCAACCTAGGAATATGCATCATGTTTCTCTTTCTCAAAAAAGACTTTTAGTTCTTCTTTGAGTGTAAGAACGCGGTTCAGTACTCTACCACGAGATAATAATGAGATATATGGTGCATCCATTTCACAACATTTTTTCAAAGAGTTTCCACTTCAAAGGTCGCGATTTAATGTAAATTATCATCTTCACAACCTGATTTATAACTTCAGCGAACTGCTCACCCCAATTTTCCCTACTAGTGCTTCTCTGTGCAAAAAGCAGTGTTATTTTCAATGATACATTTTCCTGTAAAGCTGACGCAATAAATCCTTTATTCTTTCCTATCATTGATGGTGCACCATCAGTACACATTTCACAAACAGTCGTTCCATGAAAGACCATGGTTATTGAGATAGGAAGAGACGGAAGCGAAATTATCGGCACCGGTACTAGTTGTTTCCAACTCTTTGCAAAACAAAAGCTGTTTCACGATATATTTACCGTCAATAAATCTACAGAATCCAAGAAGCTGATTTTTGGCAGTAATATCAGTACTTTCATCTATTTGTAAAGCAAATTTATGGTGAGTTTTTATTTTATCTGTGACTTGTTCATTTATATTTAATGACATTTCAGATATTCTACGACGGCTAATAGCATTGTTTGAGAGAGACCTTTTGAAAAAATGTTTGGTATTGTTTGCAACGATAAATTTTGCACGCCGGGATAATGATATCCTCTCCAGCTGTATGAGGTTTCATTTTCTTGGCAAGCAGTTCGGCAACTTTAAATGAAGCTGCGAGAGAAGCGTCACTTGTGGTAAATCTCTTCAACATTCTATTACCAACTTTTTCTTGATTTTCTAATAGCCTTGAAAAATATGAGCCAGGTTTCTGGGATACACCTGGGTGATTCGTAGCAAGATGTCTCTTAAGTTTGCTGGGTACCATGGCTTAGCATTTCACCACACACTAAGCACAGGGGACATGGATTTTCTGCATCGTTGTTCCATGAAAATCGGTAAGACAAATAACTCTCTAAATAAGTTCTTTTCTTTAAAAGAAATTCTTTTGATGTTGAAGATCCAGGAATGATAATGTTCAAATTACTCTCACTTAAAGTAGGTGGTAAAAGTTCGCTCTACTATTTCTTGAAAATTTTAGAACATTTCTAGCACAAATTTTAAAACAAAATGGAAAGCAGTTTTAAATTAACAATAGACATAGACTTATAGACTTATAGGGGTCATAGAGCATCTTACTGTCTTACGCCTGGCAGAGACCTTTGTCCTGCAACTTACGTAATATATATATATATATATATATATATATATATATATATATATATATATATATATATATATATATATATATTATATATATAGTATATATATATATATATACTATATATATATATATATATTATATATATATATATATATATATATAATATATATATATATATATATATATATATATACATAATTAAATAACTTAAAAGGGAGGTTAAAGCCTTCTTAAAGAATTTTTGCCTAATAAATTGAAAAACTAATTCATTAAAATTTAAAGAACTAGAAGGATTAAAATCACGCGGCACCCCTGACAGATCTCGCGGCTGCACAATAGGCCGCGGCACACATAAGTGGCCGCGCACAAACCAGTTTTTGAATCTCTGGTTTTAAGTTTTCAAATGTAGCATTGAAGAATTATCACTCGTGACGCTACTTCTATAAATTCAACACGCGCCTCAGTGTTGTTATAGTTCAATTTCATCAGATCATGGAAATTGGGAGATTTCTTGGTACGTACGTTTTACTTTAAATATTATAATAAAATTTTGTGTATTTACTTCTTAAAAGTAGGAATTTTGTAACACATGATCTTACTTGTCCATATGAGGTTAGCTTCATTCTAAAAAATTATTTTTCATTACAACACAGAAATTAGTGGTTTTCAACATAGTTTGCTATACTTTTAATTTTTTCTGTTAACATCTTTGAATGTTAGTAAAATTCTTAGCCTATGACCATATGTGACAGAGATTTACAGTAATAGAAACATATACAGTATAATATATATATATATATATATATATATATATATAATATAATATATATATTATATATATATATATTATAAGATATATAAACATATATAATATATAGTAATATATATATATATATATATATATATATATATATTGTTTGCCACAAATTTGAAAAAGAACTCACATAAAAATGGAAATGGTAGCGGTGAAAACGAAGAAGATACCAATTAAGTCAACTAAGACTACACAAGAGGCAATTCCCTTCTACTTCGCATATTTTCGCATGATGGAGAGCGCCTCACAGGAACAGCCCACCTCCGACGAGTCAAAGATAGAGTCCAGATTCGGAGCTAGCGTTTCAGTAGATGAATCACGAAAATGACATTGGTAGATTACGTTGGACATTCATCTATGATTTCGACTGAGTAAAAAAAACAGTCCTCAATCAGTTATTTTATTCCCGCCTGTCGCCCTATTTAATTTTTGGAAGATTGCTAAATCACTTACTGCAAATTCAATAAGAATGGTTGGAGACATAAAATTCACCTTGGCTTGACATACTCCAGCGCGCATTAAAGGGAGGCAGTTGCAGTTTTGTATTTTATTTTCCACCAAATTTAAAGTTTCGGTCAGAGGATTCCCAGCGCTCTGAATAAGTAAGGCCTACAACGACAGTCTTGATGTTTATGGCGGTTTGTAAGGGGAACATACCAGACACAGAGGGGCATAAAACTTGCTTGTTGAAGCTGCAAGATTGTTCCTACAGGGACGTGCCGGTAGACATCCAAATTTACCAGCATTCTAAAAGAAAATCATGGAAGAAAATAAAAAAATATTTCCTCAATATTTCATTGGTGTGACATTTTTCTTGGGTGTAACGCGCGATTTTACGCTTCGGGTAAGCATCATTGAATGAGGGAGGTTGTTGCAAAAATTTGTGCTGCTTACGGAAATGCATGCCGGAAGATCAGTCATTTGAAAAAACCAATGAAAAGGGGAAGAAAAATGACACATACCAATCAGTTCAGATTCGAATAGAGATCATTTCTCTATGTGGTACTACTATAAAAGAAAGCATCGTAATTAATAAGGTAAAGGAAGCGTGCTCGTATAGCTACTAGCAGATTGAAACCGCTGATATTTTCTGGAAAGGAAACAATTATGTCCATATGGTGCGTCTTTCGACCAAAAGGTCCGAGAAAGTCAAAGAAGTCTTATTGGCCGGCAGAATTGAAAGGCGCTCGACGCATTAAAGCAGAACGAGAGCGAGTGAACGATCAATGGCATGGACCGAAGAAACTGAATCCCGAGAAGTTGACCGGCTTTGGGTTTCTATGGGCTGTCACGATGTCTGAGCAAAGAATTAGGTGTCCAAGCAATATTGCGTAAAAAGTATACAAAAGCATTGTTCTTTCATTGTTCGTCACACAAATAAATTCTAGTAGTAAATGATTTGAACACAATACCAAAAATCCGCAATACTGTGGGAACCATAAAGGACATTATTACGTTTTTTCGCGAGTCGGTCTTGAGAAGAAAATTAATGCCAAACATCCCAAGCCTATGTCAGACCAGATGGTCTGAACAACACAAGTGCATCAGAGTGTTTAAGGAGCACTTTGTACGAATGATGCAAGCATTAGAAATCCTTTCAATTGAAGGAAATACAGCCACAAGAAAAAGCGATTTTCAGTTGCATTCAGCGGCATGTAAGTCGTCATTCATCATGGCTATGATATTGATCGCGAAGTACCCTGCGATGTTAGAGCCAGTTGTAAATGCCCTCCAATCCAAGACATTGGATATCGTCAAAACCTCGCAGCACATTCAACATATTGTGAAATGGTTAGGGAGGCCATCGGAAAGATGAAAGAAAAAATCGCCGAATGAAGTGTGTTTTAAATGAAGGCTAATAAAATCGCCGAAGCAACTGGACTTTGATCTGAATATAGTACGGGATTTTTGGTAGGCAGCAAGCACCGCAGCAAAAACCATCCCAGCAACAAATCCCACGAAATTCTGGAGAAGATCCTTAATAACTCCGTTATTCTGGATTCTATAACCTCTGCTTTGAATTACGGTTTTCTACTGAAAATACACCTGCTTATGCATGGACATATCTACACCCTTTTCCTCATGCTACTCCTAACAATCGATGAGTTAAAGGAAAAGGCAGCTTCATTTTATAGTTTTACCACTTAGTAGGCATAGAAGAAGAGCTAGAACTTTTGTACAAAATTTGGAAGGACAAAGGAAACTGAGTTGGGAAGAAGCTAAAGATCTTGTTGTCTCCAAGTCTTAAAGAGACTGAAACCTTTCTTTTTCAGTCGACGAAAAAGCTTTATGATACTTACTCGCCCAGCATTGCACCACCAGTACAGATAGAAACACTCTTTCAGTACTCTGCGAAGGAAAAATCAAGACTGACTGGCAAAGTATATGGAAGGACGACAGATTAAACAGGACTGGCTATGATGAGCGGTTTACAGAGAAAATTGTGTTTTGACAATTAGGATATTTTTATTCAAACAGTAGCTGTAAATTTGCGTTGAAGCCCAAGGAATTGCTTTTTTAATAACATCAATTTTCCAACTGCTCTATATTGTGAAATTTCCCTTCATTGCATATTGTATTTGATACTCTATTGTCTTAATAAAATATTTTTTTTAAAAATATTAATCATTTAATTATTCATACAAATGTTTCTAGTTTTATATCTCTTCTTCTTTAAATATATATATATATATATATAATATATATATATATATATATATAATATATTATATATTATATTATAATAATTATATATATATATATATATATATAATATATATATATATATATATATAAAAGCCTATAAAATATTTAAGCTGCCCCCCCCTTGCTTGGAAGCTGGCGACGCCCATATATATATAATATATATTATATATACACACTGAAATTTTATATATATATATATATATATATATATAATATAAATATATATATATATATATAATATATATAAATATATATATAATATATAATATATATATATATATATATAGTATATATATGATATATATATATATATAATATATATATATATAATATATATATATATATATATATATATAACTATATATAATATATATATATTATATATATTATATATAATATATATATAATTAAATTTGAATTCCCTGACCAAATCCGCAAATTTTCCCTGACCAGCGTGTTCGTTATTTTTGGCGTATAAAATATGTATTAATCATTATTGCAGCCTATTTACTCAGTTCATACATTAAATTATTGAAAATTTACTTTAGAAATTGTTCATCATGGATGAATATTTTTTTTTTTTTTTTTTTTTTTAATCGGCCTACACCTTCCCCATAGCCGTCCAACGCACTCCTTTTTTATTTTTCCCAAAAGTAAACAATTTATACAAAAAGAAAATAAATTAAAAGCTTACATTAATTGCCTACGTGAATAATGTCCACTGTGATCACAAAGGTTCTAAATGGTGAGATTTAGGTTAACTATTTGTTCTCAAGCATCTGAGTTTTTGATTTTATAGCGTTCTTCTTCTGTCAAAGCTTTCAGTTTTAACATCTTTCTCTGCTCTTCAAGTTTATTGATCTGTATGGATAATTTTCTTTTTTCAACCTTTTTATTCTGTTCTTCTTTTTGGTTCTGTTTTGACTGAGATGTTCTTCATATCTCTATTGGCAGCTCTTACATTTGTCAATATTTTTTGAGTGATAGGAACTTTATGAATACTTTCATGAGATCTTATAGCATTGTGCACTGTTCTTTGAGAAATGAGGCTATTTCTTTCCGATTCTCCACTAAAATTGCTTTATTTACAGTAAAACCCTCCTTACACTGTCACATTTCCCATTGCGAAAAATAATCAGTCCTAATTGGAATTATTTTGTCCACAAATTCCGCATAAACATTGATACCAGTACTATAGGAGAAAAAAAACTCATCAAGTTCTCTTAGAAGACAATCACCATCCATAAATATTTTGGAATTTCTTAATTTCACCTTTAATGCCCATTAGTATTTCAGATTTGAACCCCAGGGTTTCGGAGGTCGGAGTCGGGGAAGTCGGTATTTTGAAGAGAAGTAGAGTCGGAGTAGGCAATTTTGAAAAGGGTGGAGTCGGTAATTTTGAAGAGGGTGGAGTCGGAGTCGGTAATTTTCAAAATAATATAGTTGGAGTCAGAAATTTTGAGCTGGACAAAGTGTTAATGAATTTCGACTCAATGTGAGGGTACGCTTCAATTCCTTTCATACAAGCTTCACCACTCACTATTTCGACTCCCACCTCAGACCCTATACAAGAATGCAGAGAATTTTTAAACTTCCCGAAGTTTTTAAACCTGCACCCTTAGTGTATCTTGGATTACCAAAATTCTTATCCGTGTTTGCAGTTGGTTAAAAAACTTCTGATAGGTTTATAAAATTGCCCATTTTGTTGTTGTGTTGAAGTCTGGTATAGAATAAAAGATAGAAAGGTTTCGCTGATGGGGGAAAAAGTCGCCAAGTGAAGTGAAACTTGTATTGAAAGCGATTGACAGATCACCTCAAGAGTTCGAGCGTAGGAAATTTCTGGCCATTAAACCGTTGTCTTCTTGGTCCTAGTTTTTCAGAAGAAGCAAGTGGTAAAAGTCGGAATCGGAGTCGAGGTTTAAATTTTGAAAGAGGATGGAGAGTTCGGAGGTGGAGTGGGGAAGCCGTATATTTTCAAAAATAGTTTTAAGAGTTGGGAGTCAGGAAAATTTTTGATGCAAGCTGAAAAAAAGATGAATTTTGTGACTCACTGTGGAGGACTTCAATTTTTCATTACAAGTTCACTCACTTGTGACTTCCACATCACCAAAAAATGCAATTGTAAACTTCGAAGTTTTTTAACCTGCACCTATGTTTCAATTTGGATTATATTCTAATTAATTCAACCTTTATACCATCCATATTTAAGATGCTGAAGAAATTAAAAAACTCCAAGGTACGAAGAGAAAATTTCTAAAAAAATTTAGAACCTTATGTAGTAGAAGAAGTGTTTCTGTTTTCTCCCCTCCAAATACAAACTGTCTTCACTACAATGCAAAAATTTTCCGTGCCTTTAACTTATGCTCCTTATGGTGGTCTTTCCACCTTGAAATACAATACCTGTCCCATTTTGCCTTTTGCAATCTCTTTCCTCACAACACTATTACAAACCTAGTAAACGACTTTCTTAATAACCATTCCGCCCTAAATTTCAAGTTCCCAAACCGTTCTCTAAACAACTATTCTATCTTTAAAAATTCCGGTTCTTCCGTCCTAGCACCGCAAAAACTTTGTGAAAAACTCTCAATTCCACAACTCTATCCAATGCTTTCCTTTTGCTCGGCTTTATTTTCATTCCTAATTAAGAAACCACAGTATTTCAATTTTTCCGCCATAAAGATTCTCTTTCTCTACATATGAGGTCCTCATTAGTGGTATATTTGTATAAGTGTGCGGACTGCAACGTCCGCTACGTGGGCCAAGCAGGACCTCCAAGACTTTTACTTGAGGATTCCTCACGAAACATCCGCGGGGTTTCTTATAGAAACTGTTTACCTATTCACAACCCAGAAAACTCCTCCATTACGCAATTCATGGCCTTTTCAAAATATCACCCTTATTGCACAAAAAAATTTTGTTCCCCTATTTCCTGCCAAATGATAACTCGACAGAAAAGATTCTTGAGTCTCTCTACATTTTTGAATTAAAACCCGAATTTAAATAAGGATTTGTCGTCCATCCCCCTCTTCACTTTATTAATTATATATATTATCCAACCAAGTAACTTTTTTTTCTCACTGTAAACAAATTTTCTTAACTTTCAGTTTGCATTTCGCCTTCTCTGTAAATGAAACCTAACTCAATCTTAGGTACTTTTTTTCGTGTGATTTATTTATTTTAAATTTACATATGTGTTCATTTTTATAATAGTTCATTTTATTTATATTTTGTGTTATAAAATTATATTATTTTATTTCAATTGCAGTGCTGATGATGGGTAACGTTATATACCCGAAACGTCCATTATAATAAATGTTTCCAAAATTATGCTTCATCTTCCTATTCATCTTTAAATGTGGGTTCTATAAAAACAAATATATTGCAAAAATTTAAAAAAAACTTTATATATATATATATATATATATATATATATATATATATAAATACACATATATACATTTACTTATATTATATATATATATATATAATATATATATATATATATATATGATATATATATATATATATATATATATATATATAAAATATATATAATATATATATTATATATATATATATATATATTATATCAATTAAATAAATAATTTTTGAAAAGAGCGATTTCGGAAAATATTTGATTTTCTTGAAAATATTTAGTTTAAATAAATAAATACATTAATATTTTAACAATTATATTTATTTCCTTTTCCGAATTCGTTTGATATATCAAATTTCGAGTAGTTGTATGTTTTAAAAAAACTTGGAATTAATTATTAAATTTGGCGCCTCCAATTTTTAATTTGTGTGGGGTGAAATCATAGTAAATACGCAAAAAAAAATTGATTTATATTAGGTATGTTTATATATTTTGCATCAATTTATAAAAAAGGAGTAGTATCAAAGTGTAAAAAATCATTTTTTATTTTTGCTCGCATTTTAATCCTCTTATTATTATTGTAAATTTTACAGTTAACCCCGGTAAGGAAAACCCCCCGGTTTGTTTTTCGTGATTTTTGCCGGGGCTGTGGGCCCGGTCGGTTTCCTACCTATCGTGTCTTGTTTGGTTCGTTTTCGAAAAATTATGCAATACCTATGATTATTGATTCTTGTTTGTCACAGGGTTAAAATAACAAATTTATTAAAAAACATTTTATGTTTTTTGCTAATGTCTTTATGTTTTATAACATTAGCATATTAATTTTTTAAGAAAACCTAACGAAAACTTATCATGACATTACCTATCTATCTATCATACTAATCAATGAATAAATAAATGCTAATCTATACAGGGTTGTCAAATTATCTCACCCAGATACGCAGTTGCTAAACTTATCAATCTCACATGTTCTATCACAACTACAACATACCACTGTTAATTTAATTATTTAACATAGTGATATTTTATTAAACCTAAACCCTTATTAACAAATTGAATACGAAAATAAATTTGCTACCATAACAAATTTTAACATCAGTATAAAACTAAACAGAAAATAATCTCAAATGTAATTTTGTGTATTTAAGGTATTTATTTCTAGGCTTTTATTCTTTCTAATTTTTCTATATTTCAGTTTGCAGTATATATATATATATTATATATATGATATATATATATATATAATAATTATATAAAATATATATATATATATATATATATATATATATATAATATATATTTTTTTTTTTTTTTTTTTTTTTAAATATATTTTTTAAAAAAAATTTATTCTTTTTATGTTTTTATAACTTAAAAAAATTGCATTTTATACACCTTTTAAACGAGTAAATCGAATAAATCAATTTAAATCAAAAACCAACCACCCCACCCCTTTCCACCCTCCCCACTCTATGACTATTTATCTATTTTATCAAGTTACAATCAGTTATGCCATTGTGGAAAAATAAACCATAAAATAACGTAAATTAAGTTCTTTATTACGACTGAATCAACGAGGGTATACGCTAACTGACCAAAGCTTTCCCCCTAATTAAAGCAAACATGCCATCATCTTGGAAGTAGGAGATAATGTACAACGGACAAACCTAACATACCTTTAAACACGAAATAAATAATAAAATGTTAACATTAACAAAGTTTCCACACTTAACAACAGTTAAAGTAACTAACATAGCATACAAAAACGTAAACTATTCACACTTTTGTCAAGCATATCTCAAAATATAAGCAATGTTAATTTTTAGATTAACATGGTAAATATTTAACAAAAAATTTTATCGTAAACCTGTCTAATTATATTACTGATCAACGAAAATTTAGGCTAAACCGTAAACACAAAAGTTTCTAATTAAAGCTTACATAGCATCATCTTGAACTAAGAATATAATCCACATGATAAACCTAACACACCTTAAAGATGAATAAACTGTTAACGTTAACAAAGTTTCACACTTAACAACAGTAAAGTAACTAACATAGCATACAAAAACGTAACCTATAAACACTTTCTCAAGGATATCTCTAATATAACAATGTTAATTTTACCACATTAACATGGTAATATTTAACAAAAAAATTTTCATAAACATGGGCTAATTATCATACTGATCAAACGAAAATATACGCTAACGTAAATAAGTTTTCACATCCAATTTTAAAGGCTAACATTAGCATAAACCGCGAACTAAAAGGAAAATTAATTTACAACGACAAACCTAACAACAACATATGCATGAATAAACTGTTAACATTAACAAAGGTTCCCACACTTAACACCAGTAAAGTAAATAACATGCATATCAAAAACGTAACCTATTCATACTTTTTCAAGCATATCTCCTAACATATTAATGTTAATTTACATTGACACTGTAATCTGTAACAAAAAATTTATCACATCCTTGTCTAATTATCATACAGACCAACGAATATATGCTAACGTAACAAAGTTTTTTACATTAAACATAATAAAATTTAAACAAAAATTATCATAACCTTACCTAACTAACATATTCCCCAACAAATAATAGCAAGAGCAATTTATGCAGATATTAACCAAAAATAAGTTCTCTGAAATAAATATACGTAATAAAAGGCGTAAATAGTTTTACCGATCCTTTAAAGCAGTAAATCAGTTAAATCAAACCATCCGTCCCCTCCCCTCCCCTCCCCTCCACCATCCATCCATGATCTTACGATCTATTAATTCAGGTCACCATTTTCGAGTATCACTTCGGAATAAACATAACAAAAAAAGTAAAGTTTTCTTTTTACACTAACAAACGAATATATGATAACGTAACGTTGTTTTCACATTAATAAAGCTAAACATATAGCATTACCAGAACTAAGGATATAATGTTAACAACGAACCAAACCTACACACCTTTACGTGTTGAATAAACTACTAAAAACATTAACAAAGTTCCATACTTAAACAACAGTAAAGTACCTATCACGGCGTACAAAGCGTAACCCGTTCACCCTTTTTTCAAGCATATCTCTAACATATCAATGTTAATTTTACATTAACATGTTAATATTTTAACAAAAATTTAGCATAACCCTGTCTAATTATCATACTGACAACGAAAATATAACGCTAAAAACTGGTAAGTTTTTTACATTTTAAATATTAGTTATAAATTTTAAACAAAAATCCATCATAACCATACCTAAATATCATAATCCCAACGAAAAATTGCAAACAAAGTTTTATCCAACATAACATAAAAAAAATAAAAAGTTTTAATCCAAAACATAACATGTAAATAAAAACAATCCGTTCTTGAAATAAAATAATCATTAGTAAAGTGTAATAGTTTTACTTTTTTTAAAGCTGCCAAATCAATAATCAGTAATTCAAGCCATCCGTCCCTCTACTCCTCACCCTACTCACCCTTCCATGATCTGTTGATCTAACGATTCAAATTCATATGTCAAGTATTCTGGAATAAACATAACAAAAAATAAGTTCTTTATACACTGAACCAACGAAAATACGCTAACGTAACAAATTTAGCATCAATATAAAAGCTAACAATCATTTAAACCTGAACTAGAATTTATAACGTACAACGACAAATCTAACATACATCACGCTCGAATAAAGTCAACATTAACATTAACAAAGTTCCTTACTTAACAGCAGTAAAGTAAATTAACATTGTTTGGGCATACAGATCGTAAACCTGATTTACACTTTTTTCAAACGTATTTCTGTAAACATATTGCATTTGGTATTTTTTAACATTCTTAACATAGTAGTATAGTTTAACAAACATTTTCATTCATAACCTTACTATTTAATCATACAGATTCTACGAATATGTATGTTAAGGAGGTAACAAAGTTTTCACACCAATAAAACTAAAAATCATAACCTGAACTAAGAAATATAATGTACAAACGACCAAAACTAACATACCTCACGTATGAATAATCAGCAAACATTCACCAAAATCCCCACTTATCAAAGGTTTAAAGTATTAGCTAACAGGACATACAAAACTCAATGGATCCCCACTTTTGCAACATATCAGCAACAGCTACCACCCCGCAGTATTAATCTAAACAAAACCCCTTAACAAAATGTGACCAGATCTGATCAAAGATACCAGCTGCATGAACTATGACCTGAGCACTACATTCATCAAAGTGTCAGCTTCATATCGAAATATAACATTCATTTGAACTATGAATAAACGGAGACATTAGCAAAATTCTCGAGCAAACCCTAAACATACGCGCAGCAAAAAACTTACCCTAGCTACGTGTGTTCTAAGCCACAATCATCGGCAGTTTAACACAGTTAATTATCTTTATGAAACTTATCATTTCTCTAACAAACCAGTTTTTAAATTTCACATTGTCATACTAATATTAACAAAAACGGTAACAGAAATTAAACATAAAGCCTAACATATCTAACACTTACAAGGGTTGAAAACCTACAATAGATTTAGTTAACATCTACGATCTACGGAATAAGACTTAAACATTGGACCATATGGAATAAAGTTGAGTTTTCAGACAACCTATCCCTCATGCATACAAGCAAAACCTCAACCTATACTGGAGTCTTCAAGGCATTAATATCGGCAGATTGATCAATCTATTGATTTAAAGCAAGCATTTTATCTAAACAAAATTCACTTAAAGCAAAGTGTCCAAACGGTTCCAAAGGATTACCAGCATCTTTGAACGTGATGAATTGTACTTACATTCATCAAAGTTGGTCATGCATACAATCTAAACATCATATTGAATATGGAAAAAATAAAACGTGAGACGATCAGCAAAATTCACTGTCCAACATCATAAAATAAAACCTATCGATCATGCAGATCAACGAATAAATAAAACGCTAAAACATAATATTTCCTGAACTTAAAAACATTTGTAGTACCATAGCCATACCAGGGCAGTACAATTAAGCCGTGGTAATTAAAACTGTAACATAAACAAAGTTTAATAACAATCTCAGCTTTACTAGATAAACAAGTCTGATTAGGTTTGGCAACAG
>JABUQX010138592.1:22500-28768 GCA_015478945.1 Trachelipus rathkii
ATAGTATATATATATTATATATAGTATTTATTGAGTTTTTATTTTTACACAATTCTTAATATTTGTTCAATTAATCAGCAAAATAATCAGCAAATTGCCGATGACGATTGGAAAAAAATATGCCGATTTTGCCGATGACGATTAATCGTCCATCACTAATATATATATTATATTCAAATATATTTAAGGCACAGTATGTTCAATATATATTGTGGTATTAATTATATATATATATATATATATATATTATATACTATATACTATATATATCAGGCTTGGGCTCAAGTACATAGTACTTATACTTAAGTACATTTTTTGGAGTACTTGTTGCAGTATCTAAAACCCAGTGTACTTGTACTTGCGCCTTTTGTACTTGAAAATTTGCCAATTATTAACTTTACATAGAGTAGTTTATTACGTTATAATTTACCTACCTAGTATTTTATTTTTATATGTTTCTACGTACATTAACACTTAAAATATAGATGCATTATATATATGTATAGAAATTATATATATATTAGATATGAGCTATCTATATTATTATATTATAAATATATATATATATATATATTATATATACTATATGATATTATATATATATATATATATAATATTATACGTATATAATTATATATATATATATAATATATATATATATATATATAATATATATATATATATATATATATAATATATATATATATATATACGTATATATATATATATATATTATATAATATATATATATATATATATATATATATATATTATAATATTATATTATATAATATTTATTATATATATATAATCTATTTATATATATAATATATATATATTAATCGTATATATATATATATATATATATATAATATATATATATATATTATATATATAATATATATATTAATATATATATAATATATATATATATATATATATATTATATATATATAGAAATAGGCAGATGTGATTGATGGAATTTGGAAGTTCTGTAAACAAAGTTTAGCGGAGGGTTATATTTTGAGGGATTGGAAAGAGAGCAGCAATAGTTATTATTACAGGGTAAGGGAGATAAGAGTAACTTGTAGGAATTATAGGGAAATTGAGTGTTGTAGGGAAGCATATATGCTGATACTTTGGTCGAAAGAGTGTGTCGAATGACTGAAGAACTGACTTATTGGTGAAGAACTAGGTCTTTAGAAGTGGTAGAGGATGTGTCGTTCAAATCTTTACATTGAAACAAGAGTGAGAAAATGAGGGAGAAGAGAATAAATTGTATTTAGGTCTTATGGATTTGCAACAGGCGTATGATGATTAAATAGGGAAGCTCTATGACAGTTGTTAGAGATATATGGTGTGGGTGGTAAGCTTCTGAATGGAATTTAAAGTATGTATGGACGATAGTGAAGCATGTGTAACAATAAATGGAGTCGAAAGTGATTTGTTAATATTAAAGCAGAGTAAGCGCAGGATGTACTTATGTCTTCCTTGGATATTCAATTTGTATATGGAATGGGTTATGAAAGAATGAGGTGGGGTTAGCCTGGGATGGTGCTAGAATGATGGGAATGGAAGAGAGCTGAGGGTGCCCTACCTATTTGTGGATAATTTGGTTGTGTGGCGAATCTGAAGAGTTTGGAGGATTGTAGAGAGATTTGGCAGGGTGTGTAAAAGTAAACGTACGTAAGGTTATAGTTGCGAGTCAGGACAGTCCTCAGTGTGAGTTATGTTAGATGGGAGCAGCTGGACAAGTGTCTGAGTTTAAATATTTAGAATATCATGTTGGCATGAAAAGGAAAAGCCACGATCCAGAGTGGTAGGAAAGTTGTGAATGGCAGGAAAGGTGGCTGGTAAATAAATTGTTGGTGGATGTAAAAGGACTAAGTCTGAGTGCGATAGGGTCTTACCATGAGGGTATGTTGTTACTAAGTGGGGATAATTAAGAATTTTTGATGATGACTATTATAATAAATTTTGACATAGTGAAGTGAATTGAAAAAATAATATTTGAAAAATTTCTATTATTTTAATAAATTTAACAATTTATAATAAGGAAGAATCAACTTGTGTTCAGTTCATTCATTTTAAATGTGTAAATACATTAAGACCGCAATAATACATGAAATTTCTCCGTTATTCTTTAACATCCTGGTTTTATTTCTAATTTCTGTTATAATAATAAAATAATAATAATGATAATGATAATGAATAATAATATAAATAAAATATAATAAATAATAATAATAATACATTAATAATATATAATATAATAATAATATAATAAATAATATAATAATATAATAATAAGCGAAGTGGGTAGAAATTAAAAGCGAGAGAATTGAACAAGGTAATCAAGAATAGTATTTAAGACCGCTCGCAGTAAATCAGTTGAATGTTAACAAGTTGAAACTTGAAACTAACATAATCTGGAAGCAAATGAAGGAAGCGGTTGTTCGCTGTGGCCAAAAAGAGGTAGTGGAGTATAAGTAGGAAGCTAAGAATTTACAGTGGAGGGATGGAATGAAGAGGTGATGCAGCGGTTAAAAAGTAAAAAAGAAGCATGGTTGAATGTATTAAAAGCCAATGATGTTTCAAAAGAAGATTTTGAATTATATAAGGATAAAAAAGCTGGAACGTAGTGAGGAAAAAAATGAGGTAATGAACAGTTTGGAAGGAAAGGATGAATGGGGACTTATAAGGAATAGGAAGCTCTTCGGAAGGCAGAGCGAAGGTTAATATATATATCAGGCCCGTAGCCAGGAATTTTTTTCGGGGGGCTGCCGAATTTTGGCAAGTGGTTACATTTCAAACATGAAGTTAAATTATATTATAGATTATATATATATTTATAATATATATATATATATATATGTATATATTATAATATTATTATAATATATATTCTATATATATATTATATTATATTATATATAATAATATATATATATATATATATATATAATATATTATATATATATAATTATATATATATATATTATTATATTTTTTAATATAAAAATTTATTAAAAATATATATATTATATATTATATATATATATTATTATTATATATTATATATATATAGTATTTATATTATAAATATAGTATATATATAATATATTATATATATATATTTATTTATTTTTTATTTATTTATTTATTTTTTATTTATATTTATTCTATTTACCATCTCCCATGTAGGGCTTTCGCTCTGTCTGTTGACAGCTTTTCATCTTTTTCGGCCCTAAACTCTGATCCTAGAGCATCTAGAAAACATTTCTCGCGCCAATGTTCTGGATTCCAGTCCTTGAGCTATACACTCAGGTAGGGGTTTCAACCTTTCAGTGGAACTAGCATCTTCTTCCAATTGCTTCAAAATTTCGTTTCACCGCAGCTCTCCAGATGATCTTTCTAGGACGGCAAAAAGATTTTTCAATGCTGGCAGGAGTTCTGCAAGCAGAAAAAGTATAAAGGACCGGGGTTTGCCTACTCTGTCGCCCTAGAACTATGCGAAGAAAGAGTCTTCATATGTTTCGACTGTCTCGAATATCCTTCTTATATATATATTATATATATAATATTATATATATATATATATTATATTATTATATTATATATAATATATATTATAATATATATATATATTATATATTATATATATATATATATATATATATAATATATATATATTTATATATTATATATAATATATTTATATTTATATAGTATAATATAATTCTCATAGAAAACTTACCATTGTTTTATAAGGTCAATTTCAGTT
The DNA here is from genome assembly GCA_015478945.1 of Trachelipus rathkii. Taxonomy (NCBI): domain Eukaryota; kingdom Metazoa; phylum Arthropoda; class Malacostraca; order Isopoda; family Trachelipodidae; genus Trachelipus; species Trachelipus rathkii. The sequence continues at coordinate 26,285 of JABUQX010138592.1, forward strand.
TCCTTGCTTTTTGGCTGAGGTGATTCAAAATATTTTCAATTGGCCTGACTTCTGGTGATAGATCTCGATGATTTGACATAAGCAGACTTTAAATTGCGTTCCTATCTCAACACCATCGCGCGTAAATAGTTTCCCGACGGCCTTTAATGTCGAAAAAGGTTCTTCTACTGTTCGTGGCGGATACAGGCCAAATACTGCTCAAGTATATTCAGGAGGAGGTAGTAATTGTTAGGAAGCCACCTTTCGTCACACTCAGCCAAAGCAACGATCACAGCTTTTGGTTTTTTTCATTTTCTAGCAGCCATTTACGCTGCAGAGACAACGCTCTCCTTGAAGGTCGTCTTATAAAAGATGCTTTTTCAATATGCTTATAAGGTACATCGCACTTTCTGGTAAAATATACTGAGTGAAAATGATAGTGCGTTTCATGCCGAGAGAAATCGATCAGCAGGAAAAATCAGAATCAATCAATATAATCGGAATAATAACTGAGATGGGTAATGATTCGGGATCTCGATGTAGGCACATTACAAACGATGTTTCTGGAATTGTAGTTCTTGGAATTGTATTTTCAATACCTTAGCTTGTCGCATACATTTTTAGCTTGTGTGAATATGGTTTTAAACTCTGTGTCTGCATTTTGCCTATCTTTTTTTTTTTTCTATTTTCTAGTTGAATAATTTCTTTCACTAAGTTTATTTCATTGACCATGTTCAAATGGAACTCTGTAACTGTTTTGACACGGGTTGTTATTCCATAGAATACTTATAACGAATAATGTTATTATAAATTCAAATTACTGATTGAATTAACAACGAAGTAGCTTTCTGTGATAATACAAGGCCATTCTTTTATTTCTTTCAATGACGCAAGTATTGGCTCAAAGTCCTTTAAAGGAAACCTGCTCATGCGTCACACCATCTCGTTCTCCGCACTCTTTTGAATCCTCTTGTTATTTTGGTACTAGAAAACTCTTTTATTTTTTCTTCCAGAAGTTTTGTGCGATTCGACTCGATCGAAAAAAGTGCATATTTCGAGATGAATCCTAAGACGTTTCGAATTGCCTGAAATTTTAGAAGAGTCTGAGAGACATAGATTTAAACAATGTGCTATACAATGTGTGTATATAGAGCTTTAGGATACTCATTCCAAATAACAGATTTCACTCCTCGGAATTCCGTCTCTTCTTTTGGAAGGAGGCTCCATCAATCTTGCTAAATTTTCGAGTTTTTAAACCATAGATACGCTGAGTCTCTCAAAATTACATTTGCCAATGTTTTCCCTGAGATATCATAAACCGGAAAAAATATAAAATCCTCTCTTAAAGTAAGAGGAGTATCACCTCCATCACCCACCAATCGCGTACCTTACACAAAGTGTAAACTGTTCTGTTTGGGAAATATCCGTTGTTTTATCAGGCTAATGCTGAAAAAAAATTTGTTTTTTATTAACTTCTCCTCCACTATTTTCCTTTGTATAAGCTGATTAAATGACTGTATGATTTCATTCTGTATCATCAGATTCGTATACATTGAATTTTTGGACGATAGAAGTCAGTGGTTCTTCAAACCCTGGTCACTTCCATTTGCTCGAAACCTAAGAAGGCTTCAAAAATTTCCTTCATTTTCAGCTGGAGTTGATAATTCAATACGTCCAGAGTTACTTGAGCCCCTTAATGCAAGACCTTGCTGGCCACATAAACGTATAGTTTCAATTATTGGTACAAGTTTTTCTCTATTTTCCTTCACATTTTTCTTATTTTGAGCGTCCAGTTGTTTGCCTATGCTTTCGATTTTTTTCTGAATAAGAGCTTCAATATTATCTTATATATATATATATATATATATATATATATATTATATATATATATATATATATAATATATATATATATATATATAATAAAGATATATATACATATATAATAATTATATGTAATATATAATATATATATATATATATATATATATATATATATATATGTATATAGTTGTTTGTTTTCTGCTGAAAAAATTTCACTGTCAAAAATTTCGGGGGGGGCTGCAGCCCCCTCAGCCCCCCCCTTGGCTACGCCCCTGAATCAAAATAAGGGATACAGTATCTGCTTAAAATAATGAATAGAGATGGTGCTTTCATAACTAATGAAATGGATGTGAGGCGAGTGTGGAGGGAACACTTTGAAAATCTGCTTAACATTGCCAGTAATGAAGAGATGATAGTGAAAGTGTGTGGGTTTGATGCTGCAAGAAGGAATAGGTATTTTGGGGATGAGGAAATTAGTAAGGGGGAGGTAATAGGTAGAGTGAGAAAGTTGAAAAATGGTAAATCTGCAGGTATAGATGAAATTACTGGTGAAATGATCAAGAACGGAGGCGAGATGGTGATTGATTGGATTTACCTGTTGTGTAACAAAGCGGTTATGGAAGATATAGTTCTGAGGGTTTGGAGGAGAGCAGTAATAATAGTAAGGGTAAGGGGGATAAGG
>JABUQX010138593.1:5000-15000 GCA_015478945.1 Trachelipus rathkii
GTAGACCATCCAAATTAACCGAGCATTCATCAGAATCAAGAAGAAGATAAAAAACAATTATCCTCAATAATTTCATGTGTGACATTTTCTGGTACGTACGATTTACCGCTTCGGGGTAAGCATCGTGATGAGGGAGTGTCGCAAGATTTGTGCTGCATGCGAATAGATGCCGGAGATCAGTCATTGAAAAAACATTTTGAAAAGGGGAAGAAAAATGCCACATACCAATCAGTTCAGATTCAGAATGAGATCATTTCTCTATGTGGTACTACTATAAAGGAAAACATCGTTAATAAGGTAAAGTTCGACTATCACAATTCGAGGATTCATCGCTAGACATAGCAAACTTCCTTTTCGGCATGGATTTCTTTCATCATTCAAGTTTGGATTATGGGCAGAAACTTATTTTTTTATTCCACTACGAAATTTGATTCCTTTTCGAATTCTAAATGGTTCTGTGACCGCTCCCTTTTATGTATGAAGAAATTTTTCAAATAAAGGACCCAAATTTCAAGCAACTTCGTCTCTATATATGTCAAGCAATGTTTCTTTCGTAACTACAGCTTTGAAAACTATTTACGTGCGCATTGGGCAAATCATGGATACATTAGAAACGACTTATACTGGACCTTTCCTTGGATTCAACGGTTCGATCGATGTGGCATATTTAACTTGTAAAAATTCAATTGTTCCATATCAAGAATTTTGTATAAACATTTTAATTTTTATCCATTAAATGTTTGTATGTGTGTTATATCTAGCGGATATAACCGAATATGCTTGTGTTTAAATGCACCTTTTATTTTCTGTATATATAACATTATTTTATTTTTATGTATTCAAATATTTTTATATATGTTTAGATCTTCGGATGTAACCAGTTATGCTCGTATTTGAATATTCTTTAGCATTTTCAGTTACTTTTTTGCCTTCAAATGTTTGTATGTCTACCTATGTCTTTGGACATAATTAAATATCCTTGCATTTGAAAGTACTTTAACTTTATGTATTTTAGTTCATTATTTTTACTCATTGAAATGTTTTATATGTTTATGCGCATTGTCAAATGCCCCCAAATATGTATACATTTGGATGAAGGCTAGTTTTTATATCATGTATAATTATTATAACATACTTTCTCATTTCGTGTTTAGCGCGGGAAGTAATGTAGCACTCCATAATAACTTTGTAAAATTTTAATTTATGTTCGTACTTATGCTAAATTTACGCGAGCAAATTTTAGCACAAGTCGAAATGAAATAATATATAAGCCGTCCTGTTGAGAGACTCTCAGTCAGAATTAAATTCATCCAATAAAAAGAGTCAAGAAAGAAGAGATCTCAAACTCAGATATCCTCCAGAACTCTCCAAGCTTAATTAAAAACGAAGCTTTCGGCAAAGAGAGCAAGATTTCCAAGGAAGGACTGCGACTCCATCCGATCAACAATTTTCGCACAAAAGAAGAGTCAGACAAGGGTGGTAAACACGCTGGAAAGTCTGTGACTACTAATTCCCCTAAGAAGAAAGAGTATCTCAACAGAAGGGACTTTAGTTACTTCTTTACTTTCATTGAATATCATTACTTATGTTAAATAAGTACCTATTCAAATATGGATCTTTAAATTACCATCATCTTATATAGGGGGCTTGCTCTCAAAAGAAGCCACCAACGTTAGCAGTCCCTACCCTATAATATATATTATAATATTATATTATATATATATATTATATATATATATATTAATATATATATATTATATATATATATATATATATATATTTATATATATATATATATATATAATACAATATATAATATTATATTATATTATATTATATAATATTATATATATATATATATATATATATATATATATATATATATATATATAATATATATATATATATATATATAAAATATAATAAATATATAAAATATATCATATAATATATATATATATATATATATATATATATATATATATTATATATTATAATATATATATTATTATATATATATAATATATATATATATAATATATATATATGATATATATATATATAGTATATATATAGCGCCCTCAATTGTAACTATTCACAGAAATTTGAAATTTATATTTATGTTATGCTTGTGTAAAAATTTGTGCAAGTTCGACGAATATTGTATATAAAGCCCGATTTCGTTAAGATACTCAATCAGAAAAACTAATCAGAAGAAATAGAAAACTCACTTAAAGAAACTCTCTCCTGAACTCCCTCCTCCAAACTTCAAATTACAGGAAAGCGCAGCTTTCAACAAGGGAGTCAAAATTCAAGAAAAGATCGCAACTCCGAATCTAGATCGTCTAGAATTCCGAAAAAAAGAATTCGACTAGGGAGTCAAATTCAGGGAAAGGCCGTGAGTGCTCATCCTACTTAAGAAGAAAGGAGCACCTCAGGTGTCAGGCAACTTTTATTACCTTTATGTTGAATAAATTCTTCGTTAAAAAAATGATTTTTAAATTCCATCATTTTTTATATAAGGCCTTGCTCTCAAAAGAAGCCACCACTTAGCAAGTCCTTCCCTATATAACTGGTGAACCCGTAGAAAAACACCCAGCACCTTCAGATATAATTGAACACGAAGAAAAGCACCAAGAACTTCAATCGGCGCCTTCTGATAACTAATGGAAAACAACCAAAATGAATAAAAAGATTTGGAATACTAAAAATTCCAAATCAGAACACTCCAAAGAGATGACTCTAACGAACCGCAAGCAAGCATTATCGATACGGACTTCTTTCTCATTTCCAATTAATTTTGGATTATGGCATGATCCTCATTTTGAGTTCCCCTACGAACCATCCAGCTGCTCTTCGAGTTCTGAATATTTCAGTACCATCTCCCATGTTTTAACAAATGTAAAATTTACGAATTCAAAAAAAATGCTGAACTGATATCCTTCAACTTTCTCAGTCCCCCTTTTCGTTATCACTTCATTTCGTTTCAAAATTACTCCAGGTGATTGATGCCCATGTGGTGGCTGTAGAACATTAAATCCTACACCAAACCAGATTCGCAATAAGTTCCTTTTTCCAAGTGTCAAAGCTTCTCTTCGAAAATGAAAACGCGCATTAGGCCTATATGGATCAAGATATTCATATATGGACTTAATCTCACCAATGTCAAAGTTCCACGATTCCTCGTCAAGTGACATCCTTATACCAACTTGTGTGCGATATCTCTAATATTTTATAACAATTTGTCACACATTCAAATGTTTGTATATTTGCTTAAGTCTAACGGACATAATCAAATATGCCAAGTATTTGAATGTCTCTTTCATTGTGTAATATTTTCCCCTTATGTACAATTTTATATTTTGTAAACTCTTACATTCACATGTTTGTATGAGTGTTTATGTCTGCGGACATAACCAGATATGCTTGCAAGTGAATGTACTTTTCACTGTATGTATATATTTTCTTTATTATATCTTCATTGAAATGTTTTGCATGTTTGTGCGCATTTGCGAATGCCCATAAATATGCATACATTTGAATAATAATTAGCTTTTATATCTTATATAACTATTAAAATATACTTCACCACTCCGTGTTTAGCGTGGGAAGTATTATAGCGCGCTCAATTGTAACTATTCACAGAAATTTGAAATTTATATTTGTTATAACTTATGTAAAAATTTGCGTAAGCAAAATTTTTACATAAGTTCGACGAATATTGTATATAAAGCCTGATTTCGTTAAGATACTCAGTCAGAAAAATTAATCAGAAGAAATAGAAGGCTAACTTAAAGATACTCTCTCCTGAACTCCCTCCTCCAAACTTCAAATTACAAGAAAACGCAGTTTTCAACAAAGAAGTCAAAATTCAAGAAAAGATCGCCACTCCGAAACTAGATCGTCAAGAATTCCGAAAGAAGAATTCATCAAGGGAATCAAATTCACTGAAAGGCCGTAACTGCATATTCTACTTAAGAAGAAAAAGTATATCAACTGTCAGGCAACTTTTATTACCTTTATTTTGAATAAATATAACATTTTTTTTTAAAAAAAAGGAGTTTTAAATTCCATCATTATTTTATATAGGGCCTTGCTCACAAAAGAAGCCACCAACTTAGTAAGTTTTGCCATATATATATATATATATATATATATATATCCATTCCTCTACCATTCCATTCTCTCTCTCTCCTCCTCTCCTCTTTTTTATATATATATATATATATATATGTAATAAAACACGTTATCAAAGAACTTAAATCTCTGTTTTGAACTTTATAATTCCTTTAAGGAACAATCTTTAATTAATAGGCACAATAGTGAAATTCTTTATAATAATTTAATGAAATTATTAAAAGTAGATTTAAAGTATCTTTAAATATGTCTTCTTTGGTTATTCAAGACTTTAAAATAAAGATTCAAAGAGTGTCTCAAAGCAAAACTCATTACAAGTTTGGTCATTATTCCTTGTTTTATGAAGTCACTCTCAAACTGCATAAAATTTTAAATAGTCTTTGAATATATAATTTATAAACCAACCTTAATAATAATTATATATATATATATATATATATATATATATATATATATATATATATATATATATATATATATATATATATATATATATATATATATATATATTAGGGTGATAACTTTTTATTCAACCTCGTTTCCCTGTATCATAATTTGATGAGCTTTCATTAAAGATTAGATAAAATCTTACTTACAAGGTGATTTTTTCATAAAAAAACGTCACGCACAAAATGATTTTAAAAATTTTATTTATCAGTGTTTTTGCCCATTTTTGGAGGTCACTGTAAGCAGTAAAAAATTGAACACAAGTTTCAGAGTCACATATATACAACATTATATAAGGTCATCAAACGTACAAGGAAGTCAATTATCCACGATAATGTTTATTGGACAGGATGAATCTTAGTGGGAGATCGTCCTTGTTGCGGCAGGAGTCATGCAAGTCTTGCATAACTTTGATAGCACGCTCACAGCACTGGTTTCTTTGGGCAATGTTGATTGAAGATTCATCTGTTTTCCAGTGGGTTTTCAAGCATTTGAGACCTGTTGGGTCTTCATTCAGAACTGCAGATAGTTCATCAAAATCTTCAGCGAGGAACAATTAACTGCTGAACCAATGGTTCGCACATTAGTAGGAAATGAATGAACAGATTTTACGCAGCCTGTTCCTGGTTTCTGGCATCAGAATAAACGCTAGAAGGACTAGAATGGCACAAGAGTTCCAGCGTGCATTGCTTATGCTTGGGATGTGTTGAAACTTCACGAAGAAGGGGATCTCATTCTTCTCAGTGTAGTGACGGAAGACACGAGTGAGGTGTTAGAGAAACTTTATGTCGTCTTTCCATCATCCTGTTTCCTTCATCTCAGTTTTACTGTTGCTGAAGTCTGCTTTTAATTTATCATAATTGGTCATCAAATCCTGCACAAAGAATTACTCGATGTTTGGTGATTTAGTCCACCCATGGAGCTCATAGTCCATGACAACGCGAAGAACGCGATCCAGCACATGGTGCTGGCAACTGATGAACTTGGGTTTGGGGTAAGCTTTCTCTTCGAAATTTGCTGCACCCGAACAACAACGCCTGTCTTCTTGCCGGTATTCACGCTTATTGTGTCGGCAACAATCATCACAATTGATCCCAACAGGTTGAATTAATCTAACACATCCCGAAGTCCTTCTGATTTCAATTTGAGCGCAGTCAATTTCTTTTGCTTCATTCTTGAGTACTACTGCTTATATTATGTGTTTGCCGTCAAAGTGTATGCTCCACTTCTCCAGATGAAGCGTGCTCATCAAGTGCTTCTTCACCTGAGCAACTCTCGTGTAGATAGCCTTGTGGATTGCTGACTGACATGTGGTTGGGATTTCAATGCCCTCACCAGAAATCTGACGGCACACCTTTGCTGGTCCGTGGGACGACAGTTTTGAGCTTGTAACAAGGCGTCTTGCAATGCCTGTTGGGTTATGCTTCCTTGTGCTTGGTGATGCTGCATTATCATCCTTTCAAAGACTGTCTTTGTTGTTGTCGGATGAGTCCGTGCTACTTTCGGAAAAATCGGGTGGCGCTGAGCTGGTAATTGTGGACACAGTCTCCTTCATTTCCTTTTTTCGCTTGGATGGGTGGATGGTCTTTGCACTAGCATTTTTGCCAGGGGAATAACCAACCTGGCCCATGCTTTCAACTTGCAGTTTGTAGAGGTTCTCATCCTTTTTGCACATCCATTCGCCTTTCACCTTGGTCACGGCAAACAGTTCATTCAATGCATCAAAGTTTTGTTTCTCTCTGCAGCGCTCATAGTCTTTCAGAAGTTTTGTTAGTTTTGTATAAATGGCTTGATCAGATACATGGGAGAAGCTCAATGTTTTTCTCCATAAGGTTTTAAGCTCCACATAGACCGATCCTATCTCTCCGTTCTTTGGCAGTGGATTCAAGAAATTTGAAGCGCCCAATGACGTGGTTTTTCTGAGGCATGCGACTCCGTTCACTCAAGGATGTTTCATAAATTGCCACGTTGCCTCTTCTTGATGGCTCTTGAAACTGGACTAAGTCTTTGTCCAGGTTTCCTTGTTCCTCTCCGTGTTAGAAGAGCTCCTCTTGAACGACATGCTGTCTTCTACTCAGCAACTGAAATAGAAAAGGCCTTAACGTAAATATTAAATACGTAACAAATTAAAGAAACTGTTATTGAGTTTTCATATATTTTATTTAAAAACAAGCAATTCAAAATTATAGAAAATGAAAAAATGACAGACACTAATAAAATATTATATGCACAAATATAATTAGCAAGAAAGTTCAATGTAGCTCACCAAATAATACAAGATATCTTTATAATAAACTCTGGAGAATGCGCAATACTTATAATAAGGCAATAATAATGTTGACACAAAATTAAGCTAATTGAAACTCAACTACACGGTTTGAACACCACGCTTATATACCAGTTTATACCACACTGCGGAACAGCTGAAGAAAATATTAGAACTCTACAGAATCTTCCCGAGCAATTACGTCACCGTGACGTCACTGGCACAGCGTTCTATGATATTCTGGAAAATTTTATAAAATTCTCTGGTGCATAAATTATTGAACAAGTCGGTTTGCTGACTTATAGGCTATTATATGTAAATATTGTTAATACAATTATATAATATGCTAAAATGGCCTACATAACATTTCAAAGTGGTTTGTGCGTGACCTTTTTCAATACTTCAGTAGAATAAACGTCATTTTTTAGTCATTATAAGACAAAAAAGTTCATCCATTCGTGATACAGGGAAAATAATGTTCGAGAAAAATCAAAATCATCACCCATATATAGCTATATATATATATGTTATATGCTACAGCATATATATATATAAATATATATATATATATATATATATATATATATATATATATATATATATATATATATATATATATATATATATATATATATATAATAGTGATACAGGTAACACCCGCAATCCGCGCACAATATTAAAGATCCGCATCCGTATCCGCTCTTTTGTCCTGCGGATGTTGCGCGAATGTTTATTGTAGAGATTTTATAAAGTGTTTTATAATAAAAATATTTAAAATGAATCTGAAAAGAAAATGAAAATGAAAATGAGTTGAAGGCAATTCAAAAACTGCTTGATATTATATATGTAAATATATATATATATATATATGCTGCTATATATATATTATATATATATATATATATTATATTACATATATATATATATATATATATATATGAAGTTATATATATATATATATATATATATATATATATATATATGTATATATATATATATACATTTTATATATTATTAAGAAAGTTATATATATATATATATACATATATATAGTTATATTATGAAGAAGAAGATATATATATATATATATTATATAAGTTATACATATATATATATATACATATTATATAAAGTTACTTCACCATACTTTAATGTTACCTTTGTTCCTCCTATATATATATATATATATATATATATATATATATATTATTATAAGAGCAGTATATATATATATAGGTATATATTGTTGTTATATTATATATATAAGGTTAAGGTTACTATTATGCTATATATATATATAAGTATATATATATATAATATATGTAACTTCGTTATTTATATGTTAATTTTGTTCTTCTATTTTCTTGATTAAATAAATCTATTACTTGTTGGTAGAAAGCAATGGTTTTTATTTCTTTAATTAAGGAGTCTTTTTCTCATTAAATATTAATTCTAAGCTGGCAAGTCTTTCCTCTCCCTACTCATTTCGTGCGTAGGTATGAATTCGCTTTAAATTTTAAAATGAGCGCTCAATTGCGGCACTGGTAGCCGGAAAGGTCAATGCTAACTCGTTCATTTTTGTAATCTCTTGCAGAGCTTTATCTAATTCGTTATATTTTAAACAACGAAGTAGTTCATGAATTGGTTTTCGCTTAAAATCTTCATCAGTGTACAAAACTAAGAGCTCATTTTTCAAGCGATGACTGTCAAAGAAGGAGCCATAATTATCTTGCTATGATTTAAGTGCAAGATCAGAAAATCTCTTTTTATTTACTTTGTATTTCGTAAGATCTAAATGATCGACTAATCTTATATTCCTCAAGTTATGGAATCTAATTTCAATTGCGATGGAAAGCGAATACATAATCTATATAAATCATCTTCTCTATGTAGTTTTTGTATCCATAGCAGAATATTTTTCCTACTTATATGGAGGCTTAAACCTTCGACTTGTGACCAAAATTCATCAAACTTATCTCACTTATTTTGAAGAGTAGTTATCATTTCATTTATTTTATTCAAGTAATTGGATATCATAAATCTGGTTTTGCAGAATATCAAATATAACATTTGTGTACGGAAAAATATCTGCAAATATATTCAACAACAAGTTGAAATCAAAATCTTTGAGATTGCTTAACAATGCTTGGTACATGTACAAATCTCCGTGTCCCAGTTGCTAGAGTTATCAACAATTTCTTGAAATTGGTGAATCAGCCCTGCTTTATATTGCAAAAGAGTTTCAACAAAGCAACTGTTGTAATTCCAACGCGTAGGTGCTACCTTTGGAAATCTTTTCTTAAGCTCTGTATCTATAAGGTACACTCTCTTTACTGACTTTGAAAAGAATAAAGAGAAAGATTTAAGTTTTGCAAAGAATTGACTGCATTCATTGATCTTCGTTAAGAATTGAGACAACACAAAATTCAATCTATTTGCCATACAATGAATGAACATGGCTTTTGAATACTTTTCTCCTACTTTCTTTTGAAGCTCATTTAATCTACTTGGCATCACACTTGAAGCGTCATAAGTTTGCGCTACGAGTTTTAAACCATTATTAAAGTCGTCACTAAATTAAACACAATTCGAGATTTACCTAAAGCAGTTCGATCTGTACTAACACTTGTAAAACCAAGAAATCTTTCACAAATTGCACCATTTTTATTCACATACCGTACCGTTTTTGAAAGCACAAAAATTTTTTCTCGTCGATTGTTTCATCTAAAACAATGGCCATACACCTGAAATCATTAATTTCACTCCTAAGTTTATTTAAAAGCACTTTTCTGACACAATCAATAAGATCATTATGAATTCGATTTGATAAGCCAGAAAAAACATTAGACTGCTCTAAATGAGATTCAAGTAAAGGATCATATTTCTTAATTAAATTTATCAATTCCACGTAATTACCTCGATTAGCAGAATCTAGCGATTCGCCATGACCTCTAAAAGCTAGTTCTTGCTCACCTAAATAAAATACTACATCAATCAATCATTTCAAAACATCTCTATTTCGATTCACCTTTTCATTGGGCATTTCCACATTCAATTTATGTTGATTATTTAGTGATCAATCAATTCGTGGTAAATTTCCAATTCTTGCTAAATTGAGTGCAGAAACCAGGTGGCTGGTAGAATTTTCAT
>JABUQX010138593.1:22500-26208 GCA_015478945.1 Trachelipus rathkii
TTTAATTTTTATTATTTTTAATTTTACTTATTTAAGTTTATTTTCAAACTTTATTTTTATAAGTTTCATTTTACATTTATACTTTGTGTTTAATTTTTATTTATTTATTTTAATTTTACTTATTTAAATTTATTTTTACACTTTGTGTTTAATTTTTTATTTATTTATTTTAATTTTACTTATTTAAATTTATTTTACACTTTGTGTTTAATTTTTTTATTTATTTATTTATTTTAATTTTACTTATTTAAATTTATTTTTCAAACTTATTTTTATAAGTTTCATTTTACATTTATTTTATGTTTTTAATTTTTGCTTAAATTTTAATTTTTTAATTACTTTTTAAATTTTATTTGCTTAAAACATTTTGTTTTTACTAAAAATTTATTCTTTTTATGTTTATTACGTAAAAATTTGCATTTTTACATGCCCTAAAGCAGTAAATCAGTAAATCAGTAAATCAGTAAATCAAACTACACACCTCACCCCTTCCGTGATCTATTGATCTATTGATCTATTGATCTATTGATCTATTGATCTATTGATCTGTTGATTCAAGTCATATTTTGTATAACATAACACAAAAACTTTTATTTATTTTTGTTTTGTTTCTTTAAACATTTTGTTTTTACTAAAAAAATTATTCTTTTTATGTTTATAACTTAAAAATTTGCATTTTTACATACCTTAAAGCAGTAAATCAGTAAATCAGTAAATCAAACTGCCTTTCAGCTACCTTCCTATCCTTCCATGATCTATTGATCTATTGATCTATTGATCTATTGATTCAAGTCATATTTTGTATAACATACACAAAAACTTTTATTTATTTTGTTTTGTTTTCTTTAAACATTATGTTTTTACTATAAAAAATTATTTATTTTGTTTTATTTGCTTTAAACATTTTGTTTTTACATACCTTAAAGCAGTAAATCAGTAAATCTGTAAATCAAACTGCCTTCCAGCCACCTTCCTATCCTTCCATGATCTATTGATCTATTGATCTATTGATCTATTGATCTATTGATTCAAGTCATATTTTGTATAACATATCTCAAAAACTTTTATTTATTTTGTTTTGTTTTCTTTAAACATTATGTTTTTACTATAAAAATTTATTTATTTTGTTTTATTTGCTTTAAACATTTTGTTTTTACTAAAAAAATTATTCTTTTTATGTTTATAACTTAAAAAAATTTGCATTTTTACATACTCTAAAGCAGTAAATCAGTAAATCAGTAAATCAGTAAATCAGTAAATCAGTAAATCAGTAAAGCAGTAAATCAGTAAATCAGTTAATCAAACTACCATCCAGCCTCCCTTCTACCCATCCATGATCTATTGATCTATTGATCTATTGATCTATTGATTCAAGTCATATTTTGTATAATATAACACAAAACTTTTATTTATTTTTTTTTTTTTTTTTCTTTAAACATTTTGTTTTTTACTAAAAATTTATTCTTTTTATGTTTATAACTTAAAAAATTTGCATTTTTACATACCTTAAAGCAGTAAATCAGTAAATCAGTTAATCAAACCACACTCCTACCCTTCCATGATCTATTGAACTATTGATCTATTGATCTATTGATCTATTGATCTATTGATCTATTGATCTATTGATTCAAGTCATATTTTGTATAACATAACACAAAAACTTTTATTTATTTTGTTTTGTTTCTTTAAACATTTTTACTAAAAAATTTATTCTTTTTATGTTTATAACTTAAAAAAATTTGCACTTTTTACATACTCTAAATCAGAGTAAATCAGTAATAATTAATCAACATTTGATCTATTGATCTATTGATCTATTGATCTATTGATCTATTGATTCAAGTCATATTTTGTATAACATAACACAAAAACTTTTATTTATTTTTTTTTGTTTCTTTAAACATTTTGTTTTTACTAAAAAATTTATTCTTTTTATGTTTATAACTTAAAAAAATTTGCATTTTTACATACTCTAAAACAGTAAATCAGTAAATCAGTTAATCTAACTATCCTCCTACCTTCCATGATATATTGATCTATTGATCTATTGATCTATTGATCTATTGATCTATTGATTCAAGTCATATTTTTGTATAACATAACACAAAAACTTTCATTTATTTTGTTGTTTCTTTAAACATTTTGTTTTTACTAAAAAATTTATTTTTTATGTTTATAACTTAAAAAAATTGCATTTTTACATACCCTAAAGCAGTAAATCAGTAAATCAGTAAATCAGTAAATCAGTAAATCAGTAAATCAGTAAATCAGTTAATCAAACTGCCCTCCTACCCTTCCATGATCTATTGATCTATTGATCTATTGATCTATTGATCTATTGATTCAAGTCATATTTTGTATAACATAACACAAAAACTTTTATTTATTTTTGTTTGTTTTCTTTAAACATTTTGTTTTTACTAAAAAAAATTATTCTTTTCATTTTTACATACCTTAAAGCAGTAAATCAGTAAATCAGTAAATCAGTAAATCAAACCACCCACTCTATCCTCCTACCCATCCGTGATCTATTGATCTATTGATCTATTGATCTATTGATCTATTGTTTCAAGTCATACTATAAGTAAAACTTTTATTTATTTTGTTTTGTTTTCTTTAAATATTTTGTTTTTACTAAAAAATTTATTCTTTTTATGTATATAACTTAAAAAAATTTGCATTTTTACATACCTTAAAGCAGTAAATCAGTAAATCAGTAAATCAAACTGCCTTTCAGCTACCTTCCTATCCTTCCATGATCTATTGGTCTATTGATCTATTGATCTATTGATCTATTGATCTATTGATCTATTGATTCAAGTCATATTTTGTATAACATAACACAAAACTTTTATTTATTTTTGTTTTGTTTCTTTAAACATTTTGTTTTTACTAAAAAAATTATTCTTTTTATGTTTATAACTTAAAAATTTGCATTTTTACATACCTTAAAACAGTAAATCAGTAAATCAGTAAATCAAACTGCCTTCCAGCCACCCTCCTACCAACTCCGTGATCTATTGGTCTATTGATCTATTGATCTATTGATCTATTGATCTATTGATTCAAGTCATATTTTGTATAACATAACACAAAAACTTTTATTTATTTTGTATTGTTTTCTTTAAACATTATGTTTTTACTAAAAAAAAATTTATTCTTTTTATGTATATAACTTAAAAAATTTGCATTTTACATTCCTTAAAAACATGATAAATCAGTAAATCAATGCAAATCAAACTGCTTTCATCTACCTTCCTATCCTTCGCAGTCTATTGGTCTATTGATCTATTGATCTATTGATCTATGAATTCTAATGATCCAAGTCATATTTTGTATAACATAACACAAAACTTTTTATTTTGTATTGTTTCTTTAAACATTATGTTTTACTAAAAATTATTCTTTTATGTTTATCTTAAAAAAATTTGCATTTTTACATACCTTAAAGCAGTAAATCAGTAAATCAAACTACCCTCCATACCCTCCTACCCTTCCATGATCTATTGATCTATTGATCTATTGATCTATTGATCTATTGATCTATTGATTCAAGTCATATTTTGTATAACATAACACAAAAACTTTATTTATTTTTGTTTGTTTCTTTAAACATTTTTGTTTTTACTAAAAAATTTATTCTTTTTATGTTTATAACTTAAAAAATTTGCATTTTTACATACCTTAAATCAGTAAATCAGTAAATCA
>JABUQX010138594.1:0-15185 GCA_015478945.1 Trachelipus rathkii
TAAGATTGTGAGTGGCGATAGTAGTAGTTATGCGTGGGACTGAAATACATTATTTAATGAGATATTAGGTTTTCATACCAGTTGTCTGTGAATTGGTAGAATTGTGTAATTGCAATGACGTTGATGAGACGAGTGAGATTTTGTTGTGGGTTGGCGTTCATACTGTGTGTTTTTAGGGTACACTTGATGTGTAAACTATTTCGATACTTGATAATTTTTAGTTCGTGTTTAATGTGTCTGTAGTTAAGACTGTGTTATTGGAGCAATTTAGTCGACTTGGGTTGATAATATTTTCCGGGAAAGTGATAATAACCTTTGAGAAGAGTGTGAGAGAATAAGAAATTGTATTTGTAACTTGGTTTGTGTAAATGTCCGATGTTGAGTGAAGGCCTAAATAGTAAGTGTATATAAGTCATTGGAAAGTAAAACAAAAGTACGTGAGCGTGCTCTCCTTATCTTTTTGTGCTCTCAGGAGATAGCAAATCTCGTTTTTAGTGGTAAGATGTGCATGTATCAATATGATGTCATTTTCATCAATTGATGTATATTTGGCACAGCTGTGTAGCTGTTCATTAGCCTCTGGAAATGATACTATACTTGCATAAATGGGGTGTTGTGCGGACGTATAGACTCTGAAGAGGGTGTGTTTAAGGAGGATAGGTAGATAGTTGTATGTACGTTACCTCTAACATAAAAGTTTCCAGTACGGTGAAGAATGTATGAAATTATTTTTGAGGCTGTGTATAAGAGATTAATAATGTGAAATGTAAGAATAAAAGGTGATGATCGGTTTTGCTAGATAAATGGTAGTGGGAAAGTTGAGAAAATAAAATGCGGACCACTAACATTTGATTTAGCGGAAATAATTGTCATGGAAATGGTATAGTGGATTTGTGCGAGCTGCTTGTGATATTGATTATGTGAAGAGTAGCAGTTAGTCGTAATTCATAGTAATCAGATACATTAGTCCTTGGATTAAAGCCTTTATATTCCATACAATGTCGCAGTATTTAGAATCGTATTAGCTCTTCGTCGGTACGTACCATCTATTTAACAACGATAATTAATGTAGGTAGATAGATTGACCGATAATATCACATTTTTCTAATTATATAGACACAAACCATTATCCATAAAATTAGGCATCGAATCTCACCTCTGTGAGTATAGTATCTCACCCGTGTCAACCCAGTTATAAGCTTAATTATTTTCGGAGAGTCCAAACAAAACACACACAACATAATATTTCTTCCTAGAATACAGATTATCCATATCCCTTTGTCTAAACATACCCCTCTAAATGTCTGACTCTAAATTGTCATTAAGTGAAGATATCTAAAATCTCTGTGCATTAAAGTGGGTATTTACCATCCCTTTTCAGATTTTCTAATTTCTGAGATGTAGATAAGCCATTTGTTATTATCAAAGTACTTGTGTGTTATTAATCTACTTTAAAGCTCCTGATTTAACGAAGGGGGGTACGTCAGCCTATCATTGTTGATCAAAAACTTTATAAACAGATTATTCTAAAGCACAGTTACTGGATATGACTTCCTTTTTTAATAAGAGTAGTGTTGAAAAAACACTGTAGACAAATTTTCTGTGGTCTTTTCTCACCTATGCCTTCATCACAGTATGTAGCCAGACCATCACTCGTTGAATACGCTGTAAATAAAAGAAAGTAATAGTATGTTAACATATTATTTTCATTTACTTGCTAAAATTATAACCTTATCGCACATTATTAGCGTTTTTTGTCGATTTTTTAGCGTATCCCCTATCTATGCATTTATTATATACTAGATGTAAATTCATGTTTCGTTTTCATTTAAGGTCACTGGTATTTGAGAGATAATCAAATCTATTCCCTCACTTTTCTCCTTTAATAACTTAGTTATTCTTAGTCATTTCCTCACTCATCACCTTGTGTGCTTGTCATTGCAATTGGTCAAAAACTTACTACTTTTTATAATCGATATATCTTGCTACTTATCATTTCCAGATATTAAATAATCAACTAGTAATTGCATAAAGTAAATCTAATGCTATGTCGTTGAAAAATTATGCATAATTTAGAATAGTAATCAGCCAAACCAACATCTCTTAATATTTAGAGATTGTCACATTTTACTTATCTATTAGTATCACTACTAATATAATACTAATTTATAAAACAGTTCACTCGACAGTTCACAACAGTAGCTAATGTTATCAAAACATTGAGTTCTCGAACTGAAGAGTACTCTCCACATACAAGTATATATTTACAAAGTATTGGGTATAGATACTTCGATATAGCCATTTACAATATATTAGCACCGATCATCTATGAAAGACGAGTATTCAGATAGTCAATTTATTCTGGCTCTAGTACTAATTATCAAACAAAAGATTCCGCTAAATTTTCTATCATAGTGCATAAAGTCCCACTCTCAGACAAGTAATATCCTAAGTGTTTTATTTCATTCGACATCTTTTAGTAATGTAAGAAAGGAAAAATTGTGCTGATCAAAATAAGATGTAAGAATTGATGAATGGATGTCTAATGGTTAAGATATTTATGATATTGTAATAGTGGAGTGTCGTTGTAATTAAAAATAGTGACTGCCAGTCCGTTTAATAAAGTAAAAAGAGGGCATGGTTGAATATGTGTTTATAAGCCAACGTAATTGGGGTATCATAAAAACGGTGTATTTGGAATTGAAATATAATAGGTAAGTCAGACAAAAAAGTGAAGACAAAGATTAGATATAAGCATATCGAATAGGTTGGTATTAAAAAAGTAGTATAAAATATGAAGCATTCTTGAATAATAGGATTTAATAACTGTTAAAATGGGAGCTTATCATCATAGTGTGGTGAATAGTATTTAGAAGCTCCTTCTCTGACAGAAATAATAAAAAAGTTTATCTTCATAATAATTATTAATATATTTATATATCTAAAATTAATATATATATATATATTATCTAGTACTACTAAATAAGTATATATAATATATAATATATTAAAATAGTATAATATATTATATATAAATTATTAATATCTCTAAATTATATACTATAGTATATATTATATGATTATATTATATTTAATTAATATTATAATATATAATATATTATATATATATAAAATAATTTATATATTCATTCATTAATATATTTATCAATAGCTATTATTAGTTTTTTTATTATTATTATTATCTATATTTATTATATTTATTAATTATAATTAATATTTATTATTTCTATAATTATTTATGTTACTTATATTATTATTATTATATTAAATTATTTATTAAATTAATATTATTATATTTATTAATAATATTTATATTATTTGATAGTATTAATATTATTTATTATTATCTAATTATGTTAAATAATTTATTTATTTTATTATTCTATTATTTATTTATTATTGATTATTATTATCTATTTAATTAATTATTTTTATATATATATATTATTTATTATATATTATTTATTATTATTATTTAATATCATATATAATTTTATATAATTATTATTTATTAATTTAAATTTATAGTATATTCTGATTAAATTATTATTATTTAATAATTTATATTTAATTATCTGCCATCCTTTACTCTAACACTACTAATAATTTGTGGGGTGACGAGCGTAGTGCAATATACAATACGGAACGAAACAAGTAGTATGATATAAAGATAACATTAACACAAGTTAACAGCAAACTGCGATCGCAGTTCAGAAAAAATCTCACTCTTGTGAGAGTGCTATTATCACAGAGACTGCGACGAGTTCCCTACACAGTGGATAATTCGTTAATTATAGTTGGGTTCATCCCTTGAAGATATATTATAAGCCGATACAAATACTAATGCTTTCCTCAACAATAACTCAATATACCGCCTCATCACTCCTGAAAGTATTGCATTATAATTATAAGCATCCTTTCTTCTCGCTATTATTGCCAAACTATTACTCATTTCTCTCCTTTTAAGGTACATCCCTGTTACTTAAGAACTAATCTATCTATACCTATATTATTTATTCGGTAACTCATAGCCGGTCGATTCCCAGCACACTTATCTCTGGGGGTATAATGTATATATATATATATATATTACAAAAAGTTTGCCGCTCAAATCCGCAAATTATGATAAAAAGATTTTAAATCGGAAGAGATAACCCTGAATCGTTATCGAGATATATTAATGGCCATATATGTTATCGGTGTTTGGAACAAGAAATTATCCGGCGATAATTCGATTAATCGGTAAGAGATTTTCGGATAAAGATAACGGACAACCGTTTCGCATAAATTATCGGATAATTTATCGCGTAACGCCCACCTATGGTTAACACCTCTAATTGATTTTACTGATTTATGCGTTATAGGTATGTAATTTTAATAAAGATGTGAGTTAAGCAACAGACAAAATATGGAAGTTAAAGCAGTAAACCATGAGTTAAAGCATAAAGCAGTAAGCAGTAAAACAAAAGCATTACTAATCCACCCCCTAGGTGTTAGGTAAACCTCTATTGATTTACTGATTTTATGCTTTAAGGTATGTAATGTGTTAACGTTTTTAGTAAAATTTCGTACAATTGTTAGTAAAATATAAATGATTATAGTAATTTATTTAGTCATTTGAAATATCGTTACATACAATTTTTTAAAAATTATAAATTAACATAATTAAAGGTTAAAAATAATAAAGATGTCTTATGAGTTACAGTTTTAGGTTCGCGAAATGTTTTTAAAAAAGTTAAGTAGTGAAATAAAAATGAATGGATCATAGTATATATTGAAAAGAAATTCTTTGTTAAATTGTTTAAGTTATGAAATAAAATGAATGACTCGTAGTATCTATTATATATATAGTATATTATATATATATTATATTATATATATTATATATTATATATATTTTTCATTTCGTGCGGGGATATTGCGCCTGCGGCGCCACGCGGCGGGCGGGTAATATTGCGCCTGCCGGCGCGCACGCGCGGGCGGGAACGCGGCGGCGGGGAGCGGCGGGTCGCACTGCGGGTGCGGGGTTGTCCAGTTCACCGCGGAGGCGCCACGGCTGCGGCCTCTGGATGGTTAGCTTATGTGCTAGGGAAATCATTTAATAGTAACTCTGTTCCTTTGCTAGTAGGGTAGAGATGAGCCACAAAGGATGATTTCATAAAGATGAATCATCAATATAGATGGTATCAAAGATGACGTCATCAATATAGATGGTATCAAACGAAATTCTTTGCATAGTTGAGGCATCAAAGATGACGTCTCAAAAAGATGAGTGCATCAAAGTTGAGGCATCAAGTTGAGGCATCAAAGTTGAGGCATTATTGGTGGAGGCATCAAAGTTGAGGCATTAAAGTGAGGCATCAGAAATATTCAAGTTTGTGGTGTAAACGTATAGTGCTCATCTGTGTGTGGTGTGAGTGTAAGTGTATATGGATTAATGTAAGTGTCTATGGAGAGTGTAAGCGTTTATAAGTGTCATAGTGTGTATAAGTGTCAGTGAATGTGTGTATAAAAAGCCTATTTGTAGATATGTGTGTAGGTGTGTGTGCAAGTATTATTTAGGCTAAAGTGATAGAAAGAAAGACTATCTCATATAGGAGGCATCCTAGCAGGCTTGTAGTATACACATCGAATCTCATACTTAAACTAGGGTCAGAGACACCTATTGGGCTATTTCTAGGCCTCAGGGGATGATAGAAAGCTTGAAAAAGTGTCACTCTCAGTTGGAAATATGTGGCACTCGACTTGCTATGTGGCCACTCATTGGCACTCATTGGCATTCACTTGGCATTCATTGGCACGACTCATTGCACTCACTTGGCACTCAGCTGGCACTCACCCGGTACTCATAGAAAATGATAGAACACTAATAGAACATCCTAGATACTTCTTCGGTGATTAGGAACACATAATAGCCGTCAAGGTTAGCGTGGGAAAATTTGACCCATGGTATCTGGCGTCAAGTCCCGAATATCATGGTCAAACAAGGTAAGGACATCAAAAATAGGGCTAAGTCCTAAAGGAAGAAAAATTACGGTGGTCAAAATTTGCGCCATGGAAACCAAAGGATTGTCGTGTGGTGTTGTACTGTGTTAAGTGTAGAATGTAATGCAGTATCTTGGTGAGTGTCAGTGTCGATAGTGAATGTAGTGTAGTAGTGTGTGTAGTGTGTGTGTGGTGTCTTTTGTGTGTGTGTGTGCTTGTTGTGGGTGTAAGTGTAATGTACCTAGTGATGCTAGTGGGCAATGTGAGGTGTCTATAGAGGTGAATCGTGTGTAGTTTAGTTTGTCTATTGATGTGAATGTTGTGATATAAGATGTACGTGTGTTGTGTTTGTAGCTCGTATGTTGTGTGTGTGTGAGTTGATTGTGTGTGTGTAGGGTGTGTGTAGGCCTTGATCCTTGTTCAGTTAAGGATAGCCGAATTACCCATAGGGCTCATGTTTGCCCCCACTAGTAATGTTACGGATTTTCTTAACCTTTGGTGCTTATAGCGCTTTATATGTCTAGAATTAAAACCGGGTTATTTTTGATTAGATAATTTGTGTGGGCCGGGTGTCGGTATGACCGTCCAGAGTGTGTTGCCAGTATACGTATCCGACGAGTACCATGGTATTTGGCCCCGTCGAGTCCAGGTCGCGGGCCGACTGCCAACTTGTCTGACCGAAAATCTATGCCCATTCGTGGCATGAATCTCGCTTGGCAATTGAACTAATTGTACGTGATAGTCGGATCCTAATGGTATATTGGCAAAACGTTGAGCAAGAAATAATATCATGGACCATAACATGGCGTTAAGAAGTTAAACAACGGGTAACCCTAAAGGAAGGATAAAAAATCTACAGATCGGACAAGCAACAATCAAACCATCGATATCCTACGACACGACAAGCAGTCACGGACCTAATCATCATGGTTTCAACAACGTAATGACCTCATTAAACGGGCTTAGCACCTCTTAAGGGTGGAAATGATATCCGTCGGCAAAACAAAACGTAGACTCCATGGTCAAGACCAGGGTTGGTCGAACAAAATTAGGGAGTGGGGATACGTACAAACCGGTTGTGCGTCACGTTTGGGTACCTTCTATCGAAGTGGTCTGCCAAGAATTAGGGTTGCACGAAAAAATTGCGGTTGCCATCATAGTTACGCATATGAATACTAATAAAGTGCCATAAGAAACATACTGAACATTTACGTGAAGAGGAAACAATATAGGGTGCCAAAAATGGGTTGCCAAACCACAATTAGGGTTGCCAAAATATTAGGATGCAAAAATAAGGACCCATGATTGCTGCTGGAAGACACTAACAACCCGGCAGTCTGGTCGAAAAAGCGTCAAGCCGAACATAAGAACAGGTAAAGGCCACAAAGAGAGGTCAAGGTCAGGTAAAAATTCGAGCACAAAAAAGGTCCTAAAGAAAGGTAGGAGAAAAAAGTGTAAACGCCTGATAGTGGATGTGTGTGTTGTGTTCGTGTGTGTGTGTGTGTTAGGTATTGCTGTTCAGTGGTTGTGTTGTAGCACACCACAATGCTTCACACCAGTATACGCGTATAGATCCTACATTTACATTGCGTCATACAGTAAGTGATACCACTATGTAAGATCGAAAAAACAATATCAACTCCAACTCATACACAATTGCTGAACGGTCATGGAGATGCCACGAACTGTGAGGGGCACACTATAAATTATAGGCCGATTGTGCACAACCTACGTCCGATTGGTATAATTCATGGCAAGTCAAAGCGCACTATCCCGTATTTCTAAAAGTTGGTAATTAACAAGGCGCAGCGTGAGTATATAGGTGGCGATCGTATTCACAAATCGATGAAATCGAGACACATGCAACATACGCAGGCAGCTGAACTGTGGCGAAAGGGAAAGATCGGCATAGGAATCGCGCCCGGAACTCACCTCTCGAAGCGCTTACTATTAAAGGAGAACCTATCCCCACTCACGGGGTGGCGCAGCTCCACCCGCCACCCGATCCATAGACGGACCTCTCTGATATACTGCTAACACTGACATGTGGTGTGACGTTCCCTACTGTTGATTCCTTATCGCCGGGCTTATTAACGATACTATGAAGCAGCCACTATCCTTTTGCGAAAGTCTTTCCCATGGTTTTTGACCCACGGTGAATTTTGATCTGTCTTTAGGGGCTTTCGAAATTGAAGTTTTAGAACTCGATAAATAAACCTTTTTGCCTTTATATTCGGACGTTTTGACCTTGCGAAGAAAATAAGCCCTGAGGTAATTTTGACACACGTAACATTAGAGAAAGGCTTTTGTAATGGTCCCATGCACGCGCTAGATATCTAGGGATGTTCTATGTGTATCTTAATGAGTATGAATGATGCCAGGTGGAGTGCCAGTGGAGTGCGAAGTGATGTGCAATGATATGCCAAATGAATGCGAAAATGTCGAAGTGCCATGAGTGACCAAGTGAGTACCACAATAAGTCTGACCAAGTAAGATGCAGCACAAATAAGTGCCAACTGAGTGCCATTTTTTTCAAGCGCTGTTGTATCCTCCCGTGAGCCTAGAATGCCGTGAGATTATGGGTGTCTCGCCTAGTTATAGGTAGCAGGATTCGATTGCGTGTATAATTACAACTGCGAGGATGCCTCCTACTATGAGATAGTCTTTTTCTATCACTTATGCCTACTATAGTATCTACTTGCACACGACCCTACAGCACATACACTATGAACTTATACCACATTCACTAGCCTGTTAAACCCACTAATAATAACTTAACTAGAGCCCTTAACTGATCAACAATAGACCTGTACAATTAAAATATGAAACACTCAACACTCAAACCCCAAAACGAACAGTAACTTAGGTTTATAAACACTACACACCATTCGCTTTTTGATGCTCAACTTGTAGAATGCCTCAACTTTAGATGAAATCAGCATTAAATAACACTTTAGGCCCTCGATAGCCACCTCAACTAGTTGAAGCATGGGTCCTGCAAAAAATCTGTAATAAAATATATAGATGACGGCTCACCTTTGAATGCCATCACCCATTTTCGAACAGCAGTATCAATACAAATAATGATGATTAAATATTTGAACGTAAACAATACAAAAATTATATGGCAACATAGCCAAAATCAAGGGTAGTGACCAATAAATCTACTCCGATGTGCAGGCAAATAACACTTCTGAATGAACCACTAGTCCAGAAAATCGCATATATTAGTGGGCGACAAATATTGGGGCGTAATACAGTACAGCTATTGCTGCAGCAAAGAACACGCAAGGTGTTAATTAACTTAATGCACATCCTTGCCCTAGATCATTTCACTATACGCACACAGGGGATAGTAGAGACTCTCAGGGTGACAGGGCTAAGAAGATTCAGAGGCCTCGCCAAAAATACGTAGGCCGAAATCGGCATGGAAGACAAAGCCGTTGGTCGCGACGGAGGAAGGTCAAGTACATACGGTGAGGCACAAAGACGGCTCAAGTGTCAGGTATAACAATCTCGACGCTCAGACAAAGGGGTAACGGTGATGGACGACAAGGTGCAAAAAAGGTGGCGAAGGGCAGCCGTTGCTATATCGCCTCTGTCTACGTGGTCAAGTTAAATAATATATAATTTTTCTCTCTCATCTCTCTCTCTCCTCTTCTCTCTAACTTCTCTCTCAATCTCTCTCTCGTCTCTGCTCTCTTCTCTGCTCTCTCGCTCCGTCCTCGCATCGTCTGCTCATCATTCTTCATATCTCCTCTCTCTCTTGTTCATACGATAAATCTAGCAACATAAATATAGTATACCCTATATACTATATAATATTATATTAGATATCATATAATATAAATATATAATAAAAAAATATATATATGAGTATATTTACTTAATATAATATAATAGTCTATAATACATATAATTTTATTTCATACTATTATAATACATTTTTCTAAAAGATTTGTAATTATTATTATAATAATATATATGATACACTCTATTCCTAATTTTATTTCACTATTAACATTATATTATATTTATAGGCTAGTTATTAAAAACATTTCACGGCGGTAGGTATATAACCCCCGATATATCTAGTAACCTACAAGTCTATACTGAAACTACAATTTTTTATTTATTTTAATATTAAAACATTTATATAACACTTTAAAATTTATATAATAATTAAATATAATGACTGATAAAAATAAATTAATTGATATTGTCAATAATAAGAAGGTAATACTACCAAGTGTACTGAATTAAATATTATTAATAATAATAATTAATAATTAAAATATGACTTGTGGTATCATGTACGATATGATTCTCGTCCAGGACTCGCAATGTTGTCTAGAAGGATTGCTAGCATTTAAAATACTATATTCTCTCATGCTGTTAGTCATAGCCTTGAATTTTATTGTCTGCGGGGACGGATTAATTCAAAGTCGCTGCGAACAAGGTTGTGGCGCTGGATATTGGGTATCGAAAAGCCGGCCAGTTAGAATTGTTGTATCATCCCTCGTGTTACCCTCTTAAAAGGGCCACATAGAGCGACGGTGGGGGCAATTTTAACATACTTTTTGTCTCCTTTTTGAATTTTAAAACTAATTGACATTATATATAACATAGCTGAATTAATCTAAGTCATTTTACATCTAATGTAATTATATAATACTGATCTATTATACATCATAATGTTTATACTGTGCTATTAGATCAATTCACAATATCAGTACCTTAAAATTGCGTTACTTTACTTAAAGTTTATTGATTTTATTTCAAAGTTTCTCAGGTATAGATATTCATATTAGATGCTGTTGACATTATGCTCTAATAGTTTCGTGTAAAATAATGCTGCTGTGAAAACAATTTGGTGCGAGATAAAAGAGAGATAATTAATCGTGTGTTAATTATACATTATCTCCCGATGCGTTAATCGTCTGTACAAGCATTCGGATTGATCATCGTGTCTATGTGATTAATACTTCTTGTGAGCGAACTGAGTCTATTAAAATTAATATATAATCTTTTAATTTACCTTTCTGTTTATTTATTATGGTTGTCTGACAGAGTATAAAATTAAAGATTTTTTGTATGTTGTTCCATAACAGACCGTATGTCTGACAGCGATTTTGATTGAGACGAATGGACCTACTGCTAATATTATTAAGTGCGATTTACTGGCTTGTCTTCCATGAGGGTATGTTATTATTGTCTATGCCATGGAGTTACATTTATCATGATTATATTTTTACATGAACATAATTGAGTTAGCGTGATTATAGTCACCATGTCTGTCCGTTTGTTTTGATATTTCAATACTTAAAGATTTTTATTATAGGGTAATAACTGTAGCTCGATTTTGTTGTCATGATCGACGAATCGATTCGTATTTCGTGTACAATATAATGTGCTAACTGTATCGATTATTGAACTTCAGTGGTAAGTTTAAATATTGATATCATATATATAACTACATAACTGTGGATGGTTGATCGGTCAAAGCATCTATCTGTGATTCAGAAGGAAGTGATACAAGTTGTTATTTTCAGATTAATGTATGTTATAGTCTTACTTATAATTATTTTGAGAGGTTATCTTTATAGTTTTTGAGTGATAGTTCTAAAATATTACGTAAGGCACTAATGCTCTTTCATTATTGAAGTCTTAATAACAACACAAAATAGTACTATTGAAGAAAATTTTAACTCATATATATTAAGAATTTTTCCTGATGATTTTTTATATTATTTCATTTATATTAAATTATAATTTTTTATATAGAGTTTTATATTAAATTTATATTGCAACTGAAATTTATATGTGTAATTAGATCACAGTTTAATTAAATTCTTTTAAACTTAATGCTCAAATGTTCTTCATCATAAAGTTATTTCCTCAAGTTTTGAAGCATAGTTGTATGTCTTCTTAGTAATTTAGATTTAATTTTTTTAACGATTTTAATCTAATTCTATTGTAAATATATAGAGTCGATGATGATAATATGGAAGCCATAGTTAAAAGGATCGTTTTGTAGATTGTGTGGATTATTTAGACATTAAATGCTGTAGTATATTATATCGGTTGACGTCAGAATTTGAATATTAGATTTCTATTAATGTCCTAATAAAAAAGTATATATTAGATTATATTTACTACTAAGATTTGTTAAGTAAATTTAAAGCATGACATAACTACTTTGACTATACGTACTTGATGAAATCATATGATAATGTATGATTCATTATGTTCTAAAAGTGAATTAAAGTTTGAAGTAGGTGGTCGTCGAATATCTTTATTATTATTACGATATAAAAATATCAGAGGGTGTAATAGGTTGATTATTATTCTACCTCATCAATTAAGAATATGATTAGAACTAAACATAATGAGAACCTTTTTATTTAATATTGTTGTTGACCAAATCACGTAGTTAAACTTTATTAAATCGAAAATATATAGTATTCTACATAACTTGAGTTGATGAGTTATGTCGTATGGAGAGCTCACAACTATGAGCTATACATTTTGAAGACTTTATATTAGTCTCAATCTTGAGAACTTACATAAAATATCCTTACTGGTGACAAAAACTAACTTTAATCACTCAGTAATTATTTATATAACATATAGATATCTGTTCAGTACACGACACCCTCTAACTATCAGTTTATGGATAACTCAATATGAATAATATATAACATATCATATACTATATGATATGATAATATTTTATTTATATTATCGTTCATCTATATAGATATAATTCAATGAGTTGTCATAAGCTTAAAATAATGTTATCATTATAGTTATTAATCATGAGTATTATTATGCTAATTCTGTTGCTTAATACTTTAAAATTCAAATTAATTTCTAGAGCGGTCTACCTAAATATCTACAAGGCAAGCAATTGCTGTCGCTAATGATAAAAACTGTAATATAGTAAATACTTAATGGAGTCTATATTCACTCGAACTATTTTACCAGATCTATGAAAGAACTTATTAGTTATTATTACAGAGCATATACTAACTCTATGTTCAACTTAGAACATTTATGATGTAAAGATAATATGCTCGACTAATTATAATTAAAAAAATTTTATAAACTGTGATCATCAAATATTTCAGTATTGAGAAATTATTATAATTATTAATAAAAATAATTATAACAAATTATTTATAATAAGATAATAGTAATAAAACTTATCAGGAATAATATCGGTAATATTCTTTCATCAAACCTTTTAATTAGCTATATGTATGATTTATACAATAAAATAAGAGAAGTTGACTCTTCGTAATATATTTGAATGAACTACTCACCTCAAAACTAAAGATTGTTATCATAAATATTAAATTTTATAATTATAGTATTATGAGTAGAAGGTTATCAGACTATATCCAATATAATATATCAAACAACTGTATCTCTTCCTATATGAACTAAGAGTATGATTTTAGACCGACACACAATTTAGTGTATACATTTAATCTGCTAGAGTATACAGACGTACTCGAATTATTTGTTATCAACGACGATCGACTTGTCTGACAGTGGCATATTGCATCGTTACAGACCCAGCAATATAATTCTCTTGAACATTTCTAATACGGTCACAATTGGTACAACTCAAACCTTATTCATAATTCTATAAGACCTTTGGAGAACAATAAGAAGCTAAGGACAACTTCAATGAAAGTTATGTACATGTTCCATAGGGAAAAGTGTTTTAAATAGGATGAGAAAAGACTACTCGTAGAGAAAACCTTGGGATTAACACACTAATTATTTATCTAAGTAAAACAATCTTAACGTGGATAAATGGAACATATGTAAAGAAGCTGTGGAAAAAGGATCTGAAAGACCGTAAAACCACAGGGTGGAAATTCAAGGCTTTGAATAGGAAAATAGGAAGAAAACAAAGAGTATTTCTGAGAAGGAAACTCTGGGGCCCAAGTTCGATTGACGAAGGGCAATCTTTGAGATAAACTTGAAATTAACATAGGACATGTTTCGTTTGAGGAATGCGAGTTTTTTTTTACTGCTTCAGTAGGAAAAAGATGTTAATAATAAATTCCAACTGTAAAACAGGTGAAACATTTAAACAAATCAATAATTGAACGTTAAATTACAGTAAAACCAAAACATTTTCATAAAAGACTCGAAGAAAATGGGAATAGGGGTCTGTCAGGGTCGCAGAAAATGGTGGGTTGGGAATTTAAAAAGTAAACAATACCTCTCGAATAATCGACTGCCATGAACTCTCAATGCATGGCAGGCTGGGCGCGAAGAACCTACTATCACCCCCTCCCCCTCCCCCTTACTATATAAGTGATGATTCATGCCAAATTTAGGATGTCGGATAAAATTTTTTTTTGGCTTAGTCTCTACTTTCTAAAAACTCAGAATTCAAGGTGGAAGAATTGGAAACTTAGGGGGACTACTGCTTGGGGGAGAAGTTCCGGAGGATGAGGAGGACGGAGAGAAGCGTAGTTCACCCTGATTTACGGGGAATCACCCTACAAGCATTAAACCCCAGGCACCTGACCTTGTTGCTATTTACCCTTAGGATATTGTTTAACATTTAACAAGCAAAAATGCGACATTATTAATTAGCTAAATTGTTACATGGCAACTCTGTAGGTGAACTTTCATTGGTTAATTGAAATTTCAAAACACCTTTCTAAATGCGCGAACTACACTACTTCCTTTTTTTTTTTTTTTTTTTTTGAAATGATTTTAGCTTTTAACATCACATCACATTGTGTAAAAAAAATATTTCGTATCCTCATAAAATTTTTTTACTAGTATTTACCAATATAATTAATATTTCAACTAGTTAACTTTCCTTCACATGTTCCGTTTTTTTTAATATTTATGATTTTAAAACCAGTTTTTTTTTCAATTGAAATTTATAAATAACGTCATTTAAAAACAAATTACTAAAAAAAACATTGCTCGAACGAAACAGGCAGGATATATATATGTATATATATATATATATATATATATATATAAAATATATATATATATATATATATTATATATATATATATATATATATATATATATATATATATATATATATATATATTGAAGTTGGCGCACGAAAACGCGAAAGGCTCACGATAAATGCGAAAACGGTTAAACACCGAAATCTGATGGAACGAAGCACG
>JABUQX010138595.1:0-7500 GCA_015478945.1 Trachelipus rathkii
CGTTTGATAGATTTGGGTGTTTAACCGTTTCATTTATAGTGACATTTCGCGTTACGCTTCATATATTACCTCTATATATATACCCTTATATATATATATATATATACGCGTATAACCCTTATATATAACGCATAACATATATATAAACTGTATATAATAGCAACTAGTATATATATATGCGCGCCTTACGCGCCATACTCTACACCATATTTATATATATAAATATAGATAAATATATATATATATATGCGCATATATATATATAATATATATATAATAACATATATATATCATAATATATATAGCTTAACATATATATATATATATATTACTAACGGCAATTTCATTATCCGGCTGGGTTTCGGTCTGCATAATCCACGAACCAATTTTTTATGATTTAAATCCTAATTATAACTTTGATACTTGTGTCATTTATACAACAACAGATGGTTTATGGTCGGAGTTATAAAGGCATATATATATATATATATATATACTGCTCTTATATATATGCCTATATATATATATAACTTAACCTATCTTTATATCCTATATATATATATATATATATATATATATAACAATATTTGTCTCAACTATCACTTTCCCTCAGTGTTGGAGAGCGCCCATATGTCCAACCTATTCCGAAAAAAGGAAGCTTTCGAGATCGTAACTATGTATATAACTGTATTCTATCCATGAATCTTTGAACCTTCTCAACTCTCACTTCTTAGGTCATCTCATCTGGAATCTCATTCCTTCTTTCCGATCGCGCCGGTACGGCTTTCGGCGCTCAGTCTCTTTGGTATACTCTGTACCAGATTTATGGTTTTCCGCACTTAGGAACTACCGGGAGACTTACGTGGTGGCGTTTCACATATACAAAGCATTTGACCGGGTATGGCACGCGCCACTGCTCTCCACTCCCCTCTTTGGGTTTCCTCCTTCTCTTTGCTTACCCATGTCTAGTTTTCTTTCACAACTCTATCGGCTGTGGTTGATGGGCGACTTCTTCTTTCCTGTATGAGTGGTGTTCCTCAGGGTTCTGTCTTATCTCCTACTTTATTCCTACTAATGATCTTCTCACCTGCCCATCTAACTCTATCCACTAATATGCCGATAACTCGACCCTTCATTCTTCAACTCATTTTGTTCTTCTCCCTCTTTACTTTCGGTACCTCGTCTTGACTCTTTTTCTGATTCAAATTCTGCTTTAGATCTAGATAATCTCCAGCTTGAGATTCACTTCATTAAAAACCTAACTTCTCCCTCTCTAAGACACCGTCTAACTTTCCTATCTCTTTCGGCGGTTCTCTCGCTCTCCTGTTGACAATATAAACATCCTTGGCCTTAACATAAACAAAAAAATGTCTTGAAAACCTCTCATCATAACGGTTGCTAGGGCGGCCTCAAAAAACTGGGAGTTCTGTTGGGTGCGAACTTTTTTTCCTCTTCTCAGTTGCTCCAACTACGCATGCGTTTCATCCGCCCTTGTATGGAGTACTGTCTCATATCTGGGAGGGTCCAAGGTCCTGCCGTCTTTGGATAGGGTCGACTCCAAAGGCTTAAACACGTAAACTGTCCTGTACTTTCTAGTTCACTCGACCCTCTATCTTTGCGGCGCAATGTTTGGTGCTTTATCTCATTTCTATTATTATTATCGTTATAGCGGCAAGTGCTCGAGGAGCTTTCCACTCGCGTACCACCACCTTTAAGACGCCCTCGTAACAAGGGGTGAGGAACCTACAGGAGTTTAAAGCGGGTTAATGTGGACTGGTTCGCTGCGTTTGCTTCCTTCTTTCCCTCCAACCCCAGATGTCTGGAATTATCTTCTATCTTCTCTGAATTTAATTCCCTCACTTTAAAGCCTGCGTCTGTTAACCATCGCATGTAATTTGCGTTAGATGGTTTTGAGGCATTCAACACCCTCCTCGAATGAGAGACTCTGTCCGTGAGCGGCAAGTGCCACTGTAAAAAAATATACATATATATATATATATATATATATATATATATATATTCTTTCATATATATATATACTATATATATATCCCTGCTATATATATATATATATATATATATATATATATACCTGTATCTAATTTCACGCCAGCTCCTCACAGCGAGCGATCCTGGTGTTGCGACCACGGCGTTGAACATGAATCCAGAAACGTATTGGTTGAATCTGATGATCCGTCAGTTCGGCAGTTTGAGTAGTAGAGATATACGGAGTGATAGCTTTGATAGTGGGGGGGGGAGCATTATGAAATCTAAATTTATATCCCTGAAAGGATGGGTAGTGCCCAAAGCTGAGACGGGGTATGATCAATCTGGTTTGACGGTCCAGAACTTTTTTTTTCTGTGGGAGATATTTCTGGTAGACGCACCAGGAGTATGATGTTTTTTTTTTTTTTTTTTTTTTTTTTTTTTTTTTTTTTTTCTTCTAGTTGTCACCACCACTTACTCACGGGCAGAGTCCTATTCAAGGAGGGGATGTTGTTGCTTGGGTATTCAAAGACCGCTCTTTGTGGTAACTGTGTGTGTGTGTGTGTGTGTGTGTGTGTGTATGTGTGTGTGGATGTGTTTGATAATTACAGTGTCTGGTGGCGGGAATAGTGGTTTAGTGTTATACAAGTGATGTGATTTTTTTTCTTGGTGGAGGGGGATGATGTAACTTTTGTTGTAGGTAGTGGTCTGTTGGGAGTGATCTGCTGCAAAACTAGCAACCCATCATATCAAGATGGGCCCTTATAGGGAGAATTTTCTTTCTGTTTGTAAGTGTTGATTGGGTGTGGCTGGGAGGCAAGGTTTTGGATGTTGGTCTGAGCTATTACTGATGCCCATGCGGGTGGTGCACAGTTCAAGATGGGAAGAAGGAATTGCTTGTATATAATAGTAAGGGACTTTTTGTGCTAACCCAAATGTGTTCAGGTGTGCTTTCATTGCAGTTAGTTTATGTATGGCTCAAGACGTAATGCTGTTTATGTGGGTGGGGGGTGGGGGTGAAAGTCATGTGTGTATCAAAAGTTAAACCTAAGATGGTGGGTTCTTTATTGAGAGGGAGTCTATGGTTTAAGAGGAAAACTGTTGGATAGGTATTTGATTCTCTTCTATCAGGTGCGAGCAGTGTGGTGCAGGATTTTTAAGAAGAGTCAGTAATTCTGTTCGCTGATAGCCACTATTCCAGATGATTTATTTATAGCTTTGATTCATGACTTGCTGTATTTATAGATGGACTTTGAGCTATGATTGTCAGGTCATCTGCATAACTATCGATTTTTATCGAGTGGGTTTTGGGTTGTGGGTTGTGGGTTGTGGGTTGTTCGTTGTATAACCTGTATGTAAGGGAAGTGTCGCGTCCTTGTATGACTAGCGGTGCGACCCTATAATAGGGAATCCTGTGTTTGCAAATATTTTAAAGTAAAATTCTAAAAATAAATGTTCAGAATGGCTTTAAATTCTTAAAAGAATATGAAGGGTTTTTCGAACAATTGTAAATTTATATTTAATATAAATCTTTGAGAAACCTTTCCGCTGTTTAAGTTCTGAATTTTGAAATATATATATTTGCTCAATTGTGAAATAGCATATATATATATATATATATATATATATATATATATATATAACTATATATGCTACCCCTTAACAATTATTCAATGCTCTCTGTTTTATATCTTTATAACTTTATATATATATATATATATATATATATATATATATATATATATATATATATATATATGTATATCTATATATATATATATATATATTCTTTCTTTATATATATAATATATATATATATACATATCTGCCTAATAGCATATATATATATATATATATATATATATATATATATATATATATATATATATATATATAACATTTATATATAATATATATATACTACCTAATATATATATATATATATATAATAATATAGCAACATATATATATATATATATATATATAACTCTTATATATATGCACAGACTATATTTGTTATCTTATACATTAACTCTTGTTTATTGTAAAGTTGAAATTTCCCTTGCAAGTATCTTCGATCGAATCATATTTCACTTTATTTTTCTCTGTTTTTATGATTTACAAACTTTTATTCAATTTTTTTTTTTTTTTAGTTTCTCATTAGAAATATAAAAAAAAAAGAGAAAAATAGTATATATACTGTATATATTAACATATATATATATATATATATATATATATATATTTATATATATATATATATATATAACATATATGCTACTATCTTATATTTATATAACATATATACGCCATATACGCCATATATATCTTTCCACTGCATACATAACAAATATATATATATATGCTATATATATATTATATATATAACTATATTTATATATTTATATATCTACCACTATATACTATATGTGCTATCACGCCACTGTATATGTAACAACAACAGTAACTGTATAACAATAACATAACATATATATATATATGTTGTATTTATATAATAATAATATATATATATATATAACAATATATATAATAATATATATATTAATAATATATATAATATATAATAATATATATATATATAATATATATGTAAATATATATATGCCAATAACCCAATAATATTATAGCAACAATATATATATATATCTTTGTATATATATATATATATATAATATATATATAATATATATATGTTTTTATCTTTGTAGCCTATATATATATATAACTTAATAATAACATAACATATATATATATATATATATATATATATATATATATATATATATATATAACAACAACAACAACATATATATATATGGAATATATATATATAATAATAACTTTAATATATAATATAATAATAATATATATGTATAAAATATATATGTAACATATATATATAATAACAACTTATATATATATATATGTTTATATGTATATATATATATATATATAACTCATATAACAACCCAACGCTTATATAATAGTATATCTATATATATATATATATTCTATTCTTTGTATATATATATATATATATAACTTATATATATAATTATATATATATATATATATAAATATATATATATATATATATATATATATATATATATATATATATATATATATATATATATATATATATTACTATATATATATATATATATATATTTACTCTTTTAATATCTTATTGTTTTGCAATTTTATCACTGGAGCCTGAAGAGGACTCGTTTGTGTCGAAAGTGCTGCCAAATTTAATTGGCTATAACGGGTTTGTTGGCTATAACGGGTTTCTTGGCTATATATATTTATTTATTTTTTATTTATTTTACCCCACTTTTTCCCGCAGGCGGGTAGTGGCTGTGCAGCTTCTCCACTCACCTCCTCATCTCGCACTCACCCTCCTCCACCCACTGCAGCTCTCGCCAACCTCTACCTCTTTCCTCCCTCATCCTTCCCTCCTCCAGCATCCCTTTATTCCATCCATCCACCTCCTTTTTGGTCTCCCCCTTCCTCTCCTTCCTATCCCCTCCGCCTCCCAAACTCTCCTAACCACTCTCTGTTCCTCCATTCTCACTAGATGCCCATACCATCTTAACATTCCCTTCTCCGCTCTTCCCACCAACCCATTCCTCCAATCACATCTCTCCCTCACCACCTTATTCCTAATCCTATCCCTTACCACAAACCGCTCTCTCAACCTTCATCTCTCAAATAGCACCAACTTCTTCCTGGACCTGGCATTCAACCCCCACTTCACACCCATATAACACCGCTGGTACACATTTTTCAAACATACTTATCTTAACTTTCTGTGATAAATCCCCCCCTTTCCATAATTCTCTCAGACTACTCAAAGCTCTCATTCCTTCTCCTACTCTATGTTCTATCTCCTCCTTCATCCCTCCCCCCTTACCCAAATCCACCCCTAAATATCTAAAAATCTTTACTTCTTCCAATACTACACCCCCTATTCCTCTAACCTCCCCCTCCTCTCTTTCCTCCTCCTCAAACACTAACTCTTTACTCTTACCTGGATTTTTCTTACTGCGTGCATAATTTCCTCACCAAATACCTCGGCTTCCGCGTTCTTCGCCACTAGGGCAGTATCGTCCACAACAGTATCATGTTTACTTCCCTTCTATCATTCCCATTCATCAATTTCCACCCCCTCCCCTCCCTCACCATTCCTCTGCAAACACTCTCCATAAACAGAATTGAACCACCGGTGACATTACACCTGCCTTTCAAATCTACCACCCAAACATCTCCTCTCCCCTCTAACACTCTCACACATTCATATTCTATAAAGAAGGCCCCTAATCTTGCACCAGTACCCCCTCATTTCCTCAACACCCTCCACAATTCACCCCTCTTCTAACTCTATCATATGCTTTCTCTAAATCTAAAAACACCCATACACTTTCCTTTTCCTCTCTTTACTTTTCTCCACAAGCATCTTTAGTGTAAACACTTGGTCCACACACCCTCTTCCCTCCCTAAATCCTCCTTGCTCTTCCCCCATTCTCCCCTCCGTTAAACCTCTCACTCTCTCAATCAGTATTCTCCCATACACTTTCCCTACCACACTTAAAAGACATATACTCTATAATTCCCACATTCCATCCTATCCCCTTTCCCCTTATACAGGGGAACCAAACAACCATCCTCCCAATCCTGTGGTACCTCACCACTCCTCCAACATATATTATATAACCTATACAACCATTCCTCCACCCCTATACCTCCCTTTTGCAACATTTCCATTCTCACACCATCCAAACCTGCGGACTTCCCTTTTTTTCCTTTATTCAAGGCCCTAATAATTTCCTCCATTTGTATTTCATCCTCCCCCTCCCTCCCCAATTCACTCCCCATCCTCACCTCTTGCACATCTTCCTCCCCTCCCCCACCCACTTCATTCAATAATCCACTAAAATACTCCCCCCACCTCTTCCTCACCCTCTCCTCTCCTCCTATCCATTCCCCATCTCCTCCCTTAATCCTCTCCCCCAACCCCTCCTTCTTCTTCCTTTTTTTTATTTACTTCTTTCCAGCATCTTGCTTCCCGATTCAAAATTTTCCGTCACTTTTCTACACCATTCATCTTTTGCTCTTCTCTTCGTCCTCTCCACCGCCCTCTTTGCTTCCACTCTAACCCTTCTATATTCCTCCCAGCTTTCCTCTCTCCTACTTCCCAACCATTTCACATAAGCCTCCTTTTTCCTTTCACCACCTCCTTCACCTCCTCACTCCACCATTCACTCCCTTTCCTTCTGCTTGCACCCACCCTTTTTACTCCACATACCCTTCTAGCCTCTTCACATACTGCCTCTTTAAATCTCCTCCACTCCCCCTCCACCTCCCCTATTTCCGTCCCTCTCATGTCTCTCCACCTATCCTCCATACCTCTCCTAAACTCTCTCTTACACACTGTCTCCTCCAATTTTTCCACCTTTATCACTTCTACTCTCCTCTTTTCTCCCCTTTCCC
>JABUQX010138595.1:15000-22500 GCA_015478945.1 Trachelipus rathkii
TGCTATCATGTAGCATATGTATGCCAGCGCCAACCAGCGCAGCTAGCAGCAATAGCAGCAACAACCATCCAACCATATATACCGCGCATAGCTGTATATAACTTCTAACTCTTCCAGCTGCTGTAACAACCGTAACCAACCTTAACAGCTTGTAATGTATGTATAATAACAGCCAATAATATGTAATATATCTTCTGTAACGACATACATAATATATGTCATAAGGACCTTAGTAAACCATCGGTCCTCAAATAATTTAGTATTGGAAGGTTGGTAGTATTTTTTATTTTAGGTAAAGAAAAATTAAAAAATTTATTTGCTATAAAAGAACTTACTTTTGCATTTTTTGAGGCTTTGTTTATTTTCGACGATCAATATTTACATTATTTATTGTTCACACTTAAGTCAATTTGTATATATATATATATATATATATATATATATATATATATATATATATAACATAACAATAACTAGCCATATATGCTGCTCTCTGCTGCCTGCTTCTTCTTTATATATATAACTATATATATATATATATAATAACCAACCTATATATATACTTTGCTATATATATATAGTAAGTATTCAGCAATGATCGCTAATAGATATAAATTATAATAAAAGCCTTTAAAGAGAAACTTGTAAATAATTTAGAAGAGTCGGTATTTTATCTAAAGTAAGATTTTTTTATTAATATATTAAAGCACAAATTTTCGTTTCTTGTTCGGAAACCTCATCAGGTGCAGTTCTTTGTAAGACTAAAGTTAAAATTAATATTAACAATAAAAATTTAAAAAGTAATTTATATTTTAGATTTAAGATTTTTATAGAAATTAGTTGTGCTTTAATATATTAATAATAATAAATCTTACTTTAGATAAAATACCGACTCTTCTAAATTATTTACAAGTTTCTCTTTAAAGGCTTTTATTATAATATATATATATATATATATATATATATATATATAATAACTATATATATATATATATATATATATATATATATATATATATATATAATATAGTATAACCTGCTGCTATATAGCACCAACCTTGTATGCTGCTGCTGCTGTGCTGTAGTAGCCAACAACCAACATATAGATGAAATCGGAACACTAATGCTCACAGTATGTAACTAGAGAACGGCAGGGTCCTACAGTAAAACAAAATATATATATTTTGAATCAGCCGAAAATTCTAAGGATGGGATTTAACTTTTTTTTTTTGAAGTAAATTTTTATTTTTAGCTAAGGGAATACCCTGATTAAGCCTGCAAATATGGCAGGAGTCTGGGTCTCTCGGCCTCCGGTGGATGACGGGGGACTAATCCCCCTCCCGGGGTATGAAACGATCCTCTGTCCCCCACCGTCAGCTCGAGCCCCCTAAAAAAAACTTAAAATTTTCAAAAAAAAACAATTAAAAAAAAAAAATTTAGGGGCTCGAGCCGACGAGGAACAGAGGGGCGTTTCATACCCCGGAGGAGATGGTCGGAGGAACCCCACGACACCAAAAGACCAGAGCGGGGTTTGGAGACCATCCCCGGAAATCAGCTCCCCCGTCTGCGCCCCCACCGGAGGCCAGAAGACCCGGCTCTACCATCTTTTGCGGTTTACCTGGGTATTCCTTTGGTTAAAAAAAAAAAAAAGTACTTCAAAAAAAAAAAAAAAAAAAAAAAAAAAAAGATAAATCCATCCTTAAATTTTCGGCTGATTCAAATATATAATTTGTTTTTACTGTAGGACCTGCCGTTCTCTAGCTACATACTGTTAGCATTAAAATCTGATATATATATATATATATATATATATATATAACATATTATATATATATATATATATATATATATATATATATATACATATATATATATATAACCAACAGCAACAGCAACAATATCTGCATAGCCAACAACCAGCAGCCTTCAACATATATATTAACTGCTGCTTATATATATTTATATGTAATATATATATAATATATATATATATATATATATATATATAACATATATATATTTTTGCTATAAAATATAATATATATAGCAATAATATACTTATGTATATAATATATATATATTCCAACTGTATATATATATATAGCATATAACATCTTATATATATATATATAACTCTTTCTTTCTTATATATATATATATATATATATATATATATATATATATATATACAACACTTATTGTGGACACAAATAATAAATATTTACGTCGAAATAAACTAAAAATTAAATAAAATGAATTGGAAAAGTAAATCAATTTGAAGCACAAAAAAAATAAAAAAAAAGTAAGTTCTTTTTATAGCAAATCGAATTTTTAATTTTATTTTGCTATAAAAATTATTACCAACCTTTTCAATACTAAATTATTTTGAGGACCATGGTTTTCCAAGGTCCTATATATATATATATATATATAACCAATAAATTCTCTTCCAACAACAACTTATATATATATATATATATAACCTATGCTGCTATATATACAGCAACCTTAGCCAGCAACATAATATGGCACCTTAATAACTCTTATACTATAATATAATATGATATATATAAGAAAAATCCACAAATATTAAGTTTGTAAAATTTATTAAAAGGACGTTTCGTAGACGTGACTGTCCACTTCATTCAGCTAATAAAATATGCAAAAATTACATTAAAGTTCAAAAACAAAATATTACTTATTATAAGAAATCTATAAAATTATGTAAAGATAAGTTTTAAAAAAATAATAAAATGGTGAAGTTACTTAATATAAGATTTTTAATGAATATTTGATAAATTTTTTTTTTATAATAATTTTTCAAGTTGGCATCCTTGGAAAAATCCGAAATTTTTTTAGTAAGTTATTCAATACCAAGTCAATTACATAATCACATAATCACCACTAACTTCGTTGAAATTTTTGTAGTTGTTAATACTAAAACTATCACCAAATTTCCATTTCTGGGTGTTTCTAGGTCTGTGCACACATTTCCCACAACATTGCGTTATTACATTGTAAGATAATCTAGAAAACTAATCCGAAATATTTCTGTCGTTTTTCACGGACTCTATCTCATATATATATATATATATATATATATATATATATATATATATATATATATATATATATATATATATATATATATATATATATATATATATATATATATATATATTTATATATATATATAAGCTTTAATAACTTAGATAATCTAGAAATGTATATATATATGTAACCTTATAAATATATATAATATATGTATGTATAGTAATATATATATGTATATGCTCTTGCTCTTCTCTTCATCTTCCTGCTACCAACAACATAACCTTGTACCTTCTTTATATATATAACCTTCTTTCACTTGCTAATA
This sequence comes from Trachelipus rathkii, assembly GCA_015478945.1. Classification (NCBI taxonomy): domain Eukaryota; kingdom Metazoa; phylum Arthropoda; class Malacostraca; order Isopoda; family Trachelipodidae; genus Trachelipus; species Trachelipus rathkii. The sequence goes on from JABUQX010138595.1 coordinate 18,380, forward strand.
ATATAGCAATATATGTATACATAATATATAATAACCAACACAATAATAGCCAATAATAATATGCATAATATGTATATAATAATAATAATAATATATAATATATATAATATATATAATATAATAATAATATATATATATATATACTGTGTATAATAACTCAACAATAATATGAGAATAATAATAACTATAACATAACATGTATATAATAATAACCTTAATAATATAATATATATAATAATATAACCAGCCAATATATGTGTATATATCATGCAGAATTCCATGCTCCTTCTATGCAGGTAATATGTATGTGTATATATGTATATAATATATATAATATAATAATAATAACATAATAATAATAATAATAATAATAATAATATATAACCAATAATAATATGTATAATAATAATATAACTATATGAATAATAATAACAATAATATATAATAATAATAATAATATATATATATATATAACTCAATAGAATAATAATAATATATGTAATAATAATATAATTATAATAATAATAATAATATTCTAATTATTTATAACAATAATAATATATAATATAACAATAATATATATATAATAATCTATATATATATAATATATGTAATAATATATATATACCTGCATAATAACATATGTATATATAATATGTATGTAATAACTTAATAACTCATATATGTAAATGCTCATAATAATAACCAATAATATATGTATAGCAATAATTATAATATATAATAATATCTTGCATAACCAGCAACACCTTAGCTATGCTCTTCAACAATAACCTAATAATATATAATATAACATAATATATATAGCAACAATAATAACAGCAATAATATATATAACCAACAACCTGCTGCTCTTCCTCCTTCTTTTGACAAAGATGACCTTGGGCTTTGACTATATATATATATAATATATATATATTTCGTAAATTACTTCGCTGACACCTTCTAGGGCCAAAATTAACATAAATTTTCAACAAATTTCAACAAAGATTCCAACAAATTTTAAACTTTCCCTAAAAATTTACGGCTCATCCTTAACCAACAGCACACACATGAACATGCAAGTATATATATATATATATATATACACAAATATTAAGTTTGTAAAATTTATTAAAAGGACGTTTCGTAGACGTGACTGTCCACTTCATTCAGCTAATAAAATATGCAAAAATTACATTAAAGTTCAAAAACAAAATATTACTTATTATAAGAAATCTATAAAATTATGTAAAGATAAGTTTTAAAAAAATAATAAAATGGTGAAGTTACTTAATATAAGATTTTTAATGAATATTTGATAATTTTTTTTTTTATAATAATTTTTCAAGTTGGCATCCTTGGAAAAATCCGAAATTTTTTTAGTAAGTTATTAATACCAAGTCAATTACACATAATCACACTAATCACCACTAACTTCGTTGTTTTGTAGTTGTTAATACTAAAACTATCACCAAATTTCCATTTCTGGGTGTTTCTAGGTCTGTGCACACATTTCCCACAACATTGCGTTATTACATTGTAAGATATGAAAACTAATCGAAATGTTCCTGTGTTTTCAGACTCTAGCTCATATGTATATATATATATATATATATATATATATATATACTTATATATATATATATATATATATCTTCTAGCTATGTATATGTATATGTATGTATGTATGTAATATGTATGTTTATATAATATATAGCAACATGCTTATATGTCTAAAAATGTAATAATATATATGTAATAGCCAATAGCCAGCAACCAGCCAGCATATATAACTGCTATTCTTCAACAGCTGTATCATGTATGTATGTAGCCAACATATAATATGTAGCCAGCCAGCCAGTAATAACCCAACCAATAGCGCCAATAGCACCTTAGCCTTCTTCTTCTTCTTCTACTAAACTAACAACACGCATATATGTATCATATGTAGCCAATAACCAATAACATAATAACCAATAACAACCAATAATAATAGCCTAACAACTGTATGTAACCAGCCAATAATAACCTTAACAATAATATGTGTAATAATAATATGCTAGCAACAATAATAATAATAATAGCCAATAATATAGAGGTGCTTTATATAACAACAATAATAATAATACATATAATATAATAATGTAATAATAATAATAATAATACAGCAATAATAATGTATAATAATAACAGTAATAATAATAATATGTAATAATATAATGTAATATATAATAATATAGTATACCGGTATGCTATATGCGATAGCTATGCTAACAACAATAATATGTATATGTAATATAATAACAACAATATAATATAATAATAACCTTAATAATAATATATATATCTAATAATGTACCAATAATATATATAATAGCATGTATATAATATGTATATATATATATCTTCAATAATAATAACAATAATAATAATATATATAATAAAATTTTTTATATATATGTTATATATATATGTATATATATATATAACATAACCAATATGTATGTAATATATAATATGTAGCATAACTTAACATAACTTAATATATGTATAGCAGCATAATAATAATAACTCATATATATAAAAATATATATAGTATAATATAATATAATAGCATAATATAGCAGCATAATAATATATCGCTAATAACAACAATAATGTATATGTATATATATACAACTTGTAATAATAATAATCATAATAACAACAACAATAACCTTATGTATGGCAACAACCAATAACAATAACCAATAATATATATATCATCTTGCTGTAACAACAACCAATAGCCCCTTAACCAACCTTGTAATAATATATATTTCGTAAGTGCTTCGCTGACGCCTTCTGGGACCAAAGGAATTAGCATAGGGTACTGAAGGATTTCAACAAAGATTCAACAAAATTTTAAACTTTTTCAAAAATTTGCGACAAATCCTTAACCAGCAGCACACACATGAACAATGCAGGGTATAATAATATATATATATATATGTATATGTATAACTATAATAATATATATAACTATATAATAATATAATAATATATATATATATACATATATATATAACATAATATTCTTATATATATATATATATATATAATATATGAAATATTGAAATACACTTAAAGTAATACATATGTAAATATATATATATATGTATAATATATATATATATATATATATAATGTATGTATGTAATAATAGCCAACCAATAGCCAGCATAACAGCAGCAATGTAGCCCAACTGCTGTATATATCTTGCTAGCAACCAACCAGCTGCAGCAGCCCATGTTTAGGGTACTGCCACACACTTAAGGGGGCCTTAATAATAATATGTATATGTAGCATAGTATTAGTAACCAATATGTATGTATAATATGTAATAATAATGTAATAACCAATATATGTATGTATATGAATAGCAGTATCAACTATAATATAAATAATAATATATGTAATAATATATAATATATGTAATAATAATAATACTATATATATATATGTATATAAGTATTTTGGCAATTTATATATGCTATGTAACTAACTTCTTTATATCATACTGCAGAAATATATATATATATAGATAATTTAATCCCCTTGAGGCGACACAAAACCAAAAAAATTCTTCAAGGAATGATTTTTAATACACTATTTATTTACATTAAATTTGTTATCAACAAGTTAATATTAAATTAAAAGGAAATAGCTAAGATTTAGTTCTAGCTTTCGCATCCGTTGGCGGTATGCATCCTCAGGAACTGATGTGAATGATTGAAGAAGGATCCAAATTTAACTCTCTTTTTTGTTGGCAACCTGGTGTAGTAGTTAAATAAGTTTCAAAATACTGAGATTAAATAGACTTCAGGATTTTGTTGAGTTTGGTCGAATTTTTTATATAGAAATTAGTGACATTATCTATTGATGGATTGCCCGCCTGATTATTGAAATTCTTGGAATTTTTTATTAAGAATGATTCAGTTAGCTTTCTGTTTTTAGTATTTTGAATAGGTGCTATTAATCTGTTGGACGGAAGATCGATTAAATGATTTTTTGATCTTCTATGTGCAGTCAAAGATGAACCAATTTTATCCCTGAGTAGGTCATGAGAATGCTGATCTATT
>JABUQX010138595.1:27500-32973 GCA_015478945.1 Trachelipus rathkii
TATATCTATTACATTAAATCTTACACAGGGTGTTCATAAATTTGTTATCTAATTTGCTGAATTAGATACGGATAATATATTTCTCTTTCTCAGTATATCAATTGCATCTTTACACAGGGTGTCCATATTTCCCTCTCAATTTCTGAAATATAACCAATTTGTTATATTTATAATAAATACATAATTATTTAGCGATATTAAAAAGACTGATTATATATTAATCGAAGCCAAACTAACATCGCTAGTAGTTAAAAAATATAATAATTTATATTATATTTAATGAATTAATATAAAATATATTGACTCATTAATTATTAATTATTTTTGATCATCAATATAATATATATTTAAAATATCTTCATCGCTAGACGTATTGACATTATTTAATATAGCTGATAATAATCCTTCAAAGGTAACCAGAGGTCCTCAAGCCGCATGCAGAATATTATTAATATAATATATATATATATATTATATATATATATATAATATATTATTATTATATATATATAATTATATATAAATGTTTCATAATTGGATTACATATATTAATATTAATATATATATATATAAGTAAATATATAATTAGTAAAATATTATATATAATATAATATATTATATATATATATATTATATATTATAATTATAATTAATATTATATAATATAATATATAAATTTATATATTAATTATATTATATTTTTAATAATATATATTATAAAAAGTTATTTATACTTTTATACTCTTTTTTCTTTCTCTTTTTGTCCCAGTTGAGTATCTACTCTATGTTTCTTTCCGATATGGATATATATAAGAATAAAACTCATTCGAAATATTGCGAAGTATTTTGCATACAACCGAATCATAATAAGATAAGACAGCATAAGTATATGCCATTTAACTAAATTAAATATATAAATATATATATTATATTATATATATAATAATTATATTATATATACACTATTATAATAATATACTAATATTAATATTATATATATCTTATTTATTATATATTATATAATATATATTATATATATATATATATATATAAATATATATAACTAATTATATATATATATAACTATATATTATTAATATAATTATTATATAATAATATATATATTATAATATATATATATCATTATTATATATTTATATATATATTATATATATAATATTAATATATACTTATATATAAATAAATAATAGTATACTATATTATATATTATATTAATATAATATATATAACTTATATTATATATTATATATTATATAATATATTATATATAATATATATACTATATATATATATAATTAAAGAATGTACCTCCTAACTTTAACCCTAGGCTAATATCACTATCAGTTAAATTTTTTTCATTGAGGCCTTCTTCCATGGAAAATGATTCCATGGTAAATTATTCAAGAATATCTTCTTCTACTTCTTACATTATATAAGATTCTTAATTTCAATTTATATACAATATATATATATAATATACGTTAATATATATATATATATATTATATATATATATAAATATATAATATATTAACTATTTATTATAATATATATATATATATAAGTTATATATATATATATATTATATATTATATTATATATATTATATTAATTTATATATATAATATATATAATTTATATAATATATTTTGCTGATGGCAAAGGACAATAAAGCCATGCGACATACCAACAAGAAGAAGTACGTATTAATCACAAAACCCTCGTCCAAAACCATCATGCATCAATGAATCATTTACCCTATATAGAAATGCCCAAGCGTCTTGGCAAATTGTTCATTTCCAAAGGCTGGAGTAAAAAAGAAGTAATAATATTTATAAACAGATAGAACAAAAATCAAATATATGGCGTTTGCAAACTATAAGTTTAATTTAATATCTTTATTGGCGTAGTAGTAGATACCGTATATTTATACCATCAAGTGAGTGCACAACTTATGCCGCTCAAGACTGATAAGTCCTGGAAGTTGGCACATACGGGTTGTGAAAAATAGTTTGACAAGCAAGTTAGGGAGTTACTATGCAGGACCATTTAATTTTGGCTTTTCGTGTCTGGACTTGACAGTGATACTGATTATAGGAAAGTTTTATATGGTCGAGATTGAGTACCATTTATTTGGAAGCTGTAGTCTCTGGAAAGACTCTCTGATTTTTAGAAAGGTTTAGATGTAGCTCTCACTCTCTATAAGGTCATGGGCGGCGTGGAGCACCGTGCCGCTAGATAGTGAGGTCTAATGAAGTTGTCGCATGAGTATAGATAAAGGACATTCTCAAAATGATCTGTTTGACTCAGTTCCAATTGTTTTATCAGATGTAGTTATATCCACGAATCCGAATAAGCTAATCTGCATGTTCTCATATTCACTCACTATATTAATTGCGTTGATGTCGATTGTAAATTGTTTTTTGATACGTGGCACTCATCTTGTTGGACTGTTTAATATGGTTATGTGAGTTGAACCCAAACTATGGATAATCAGAGATATATTGAAGTCATATCTATATGATATTACTCTGCGGTGAGCAACTCATAGTCGTTGTCAGATATGTAAGGTAGTTAAGGCTCACTATCGCTCAAGCAGCTTAAAGCAGTTCTGATTACTGGTGCTAGGACGTTTAGTAGATATAGATTTCTGATCTATATAGCAAACCTTGTCAGTCAGTATTATACTGATAGTGAGCGTGGTAAACTGATTACGGGCAAGCCGCAGTAGTGGGCTGACGCGTGGTGGAAATACAACCTGCCTAGTGAAATGGTGATTGCATAACTAATCATAGGCGCGCGCATAAGGTCAAGATATCAAAGCATCTCTCTGTGATACACCATGATATTATTAGGAAGCTCTTTATACAGGTAACGGCCCTTAGAATATATGATTGGAGAGTGATGCTCGTATATATGATAGACGTCAGCGGCTGCAGCGCCACAATAAATGCAGGACCGCGGAGCAGGGAAATTGCTTGACTGGCTCAGAATGAGATTTGGTCAAAAGGCATATATCGGATGTATGGGTTAAGTGTGTTACTTTCAGCTCCGGAGCACCGACGACGCGAGTGGGGAGTCTGATTGCACCCTCTAGACGCTCGGCGGCGTGCAGATAACCAGCTCGCAGAGAGAATACCGCTCCGGAGACTGTAAGAGATATAGAGAAGAGATATGGCCACTGAGTATAGTTTCAACAGAAGAGCTAGACAAGAGCGCTGGACTGTAGATGCTGGATGAGAGACCCGTCTAAGATATGAATGAATGAATAATAAAATGTAAATTATAAAACGACTAAACCGATTGAGGTATCCAGGGAAAAACAATAACAATTGAAAGGAAATACCCGAGAAATGAAGGTAAGTTTCACAATCAAAAACTCTCCATAAGGAGAAGGAATATAAAAGTTGAGAATGAAAATAGATGGAAAGATTAGGTGAGAGGAGAGAGGAGAGAAGAGAGAGGAGAGAAGGAGAATCGAAGCGGTTAAGCTTTCGACACCAACATATACTTATATGGCAAACAATGATATATATATATATATATATATATATATATATATTATTATATTATATATATATATATTATATATATTATATCATATATATATATATATATACATATATATATATATATATATATATATTTTATAATATATATATATCTTTATATATATATATATAATATATATATATATGATTGTGAGTATGTATGTATGTGTGAATGTAGAAATATCTTCTCTCCTTGACACACGTACTCACATGTTAAAGTTTGTTGATACCGAGGAATTGGTACTTATTGTTTAATATTTTTTGTATCATTGCCTTCATAATAGTTTTGTCAGGAATTTAAAAAGTTTATTTATTCGGTATAACAAATGGGCACGTTGACATACCACACACACACCCCACACCACACACCACACACACACACACACATCACACAGCACACACAACAAACACACACACACACACACAATCACACACACACACTCACAACACCACACACATTATATATATTATATATATTATTATATTATATATATATATATATATTTATATATATAGGTCCTTTATTCATAATACATTTTTAGAATAGAAATATTATATATATATTTTTATAAGAAATATTTATCTTTAGATTATACAAATATATAATTCTCTAATAACTTATATATATATATATATATATATTATTATATATATATATATAGGCCCTATATTATATATATATATCATGGAACTCCAGTAATTTTTTACTACTCGTGCCTCTCTCTCTCTCTCTCTCTCTCTCTTCTCTATCTTATATATATATATTATATATATATATATATATATATATATATATATATATATATATATATATATATACCTACATATATGTTTTGTGTCTTTTTTTTTATGATATATATATATAATATGGGCAAAATTTTTACTTTGTGGCCTATACCATGTAACTCGAGAACGGCAGCACCTTACAGTAAAATATATTATATATTTGGAAAAAAAAAGGAAACTTTTAAGGAGGAACTTTTTTAAATTTTTTTTTTTTTTTTTTTTTTTTTTTTTTTCTTTTTTTTTTTTTTTTTTTTTTTTTTTGCCTTTTATTCGTCAGAATATTAAAAAAAAAATTTCTCCATAAATAACAATTAGAATTCTTAAAAATATTTCCGAGAAAACAACAAAATAAACAGTAATAGAAAAAATTAAAATCTGTTCTTAGAATTTTCGCTGATTCCAAATATATATTTTGGTTTTACTGTAGGTGCCTGCGTTTCGAGTTACATGGTATAGCGGCACAAAGCTAAAATTTGCCTATATATACATATATATATATATATAATTATATATAATATATATATATTTATTATATATATATATCCTTATATATATTTATATATATATAATATATAAATATGTATATATATATACTATATATACTATATTATATACTTGAGATATTCCTGCTAAAAAGTTTTTCAATGTATTAAAACGTTTTCTTTGGTTGTTCATCGTTAGTAAAATATTATATAATATTTTATAATAATTATAATAACTATAATAATTTAACTTCCATTATTGTTAAGTTTTTTAGAATTCTTTAATTTTATCTACTTATACTACTAAATATCATTTGGTATAAAAGTATATATTTCAAAAGTATCGTATTTAAACATATTATTATAAACACTATTTATAAACAAATTTGTACTGCAAATTCAGAATTCGGAAACCGTCCGACGTTCCCCGCTCTCCTCTTTGAGCAGAGATGCTTCCATTTTTAATGGGTTAAAAAGCGTTATTTAATAGGGGTTTTACTTATATTTTTCGTTTTAATTTGTCATAATCTTTTCTATTTATTATATTATCATGTCAAAAAAATAAGAAAAATTTTATTCGTAAACATATAAATTTGTAAAGAATGATAGGCTAACAGTTATCATAATTATTGAC
>JABUQX010138596.1:0-2500 GCA_015478945.1 Trachelipus rathkii
AATGTGAGAAAAAAACTATTAAATATAGATATAACTTAAAATTTCGATTTTCATGATTCATTAAAAAAAAAACACGGTCGATTTTTTGACGCGGTTTTCCCCGTTTTACGGTAATATTATATATATATATATATTATATATATATAGTATATTATATATATTATAGTATATGATATATATATGGTGTCTCACGAGTTATGTTACAGCGGGGTATCACCGTAAGGGATGTTTAAGCATGAAAATGTGTAAGAATATATAAAGTTCGAATATTTAATTCATTATGGGAGGACGGGATATGTTACGTTGGTGTCTTCGCACACGCGCAATACGAAAACCGTGCACAAACATGCGAGTGTCAATGGGATGATATATTTTTAATGGCTTCTGTGAAATGCACATAAAAATGAGGTGGGCTTTTTCTTCCTCTCGACTTTATTTGATACGGTTGTTCGTTTCCACGGCAATGTACCCATAAACAACTAGACGTCATTCGTAAACATCAGTGCGTACAAAAGCGTAAACGTGTCAATATAAAATACATTAGAGGTATACAATACAATAGGTATTCCAATATTAATTTAAAATATCGATCAGCTAACAAAGGAATAAATTAAATACTAATGCATACCCTTTTTAGATTACATTGATATGTACTATGTAGCCTAAAAAATACGGCCATGTGAATGTGTACAATCAACTAACAGCTATCTATATGGAGGTTATGTCATAACCTATGAATTATGCGTAATAAAGTGTAGTGAAACGTATAACTTCAGAGTGCTTTGTTTAGTCAGAGCCATACATTTGGAACATGCCACGTGACCAGTATACGCAGGACGAAAAGCGTGACATGTTGGAGGTGTACATTACGCAAAACAGGAATGCTCGCAGAGCTGCTTCAGAATATGGACAACGTTATCCACATCGACGACCGCCGAGCCACATGGCCATTCCATATGAGTTTACCGACGGTTTCAAAGTAACAGGGTGATAGTTAACCCCTCATCACATAGGGGAAGGGGGGTCAGTGTCCGTACATTCGCAATCGAACTGGACGTTCTGGCTATACAACCCATGAAAATCCAACGTCTTCATTACGGCAGGCTAGTTCGGTCTGGGGAATATCGAAGGAAACCATACGACGGATTCGTGTGCATACAACAATGTAATCCATATAGGCCATACAATGTGCATGGTTTGCAGCGTGTGAAGACCAAAAAGGGGCGGCTGGGAATTCCTAAGCTGTCATTGGATTGCCTTCTAATGATGTACCGGACTTAATTGGAAATATCTTATGCAGCGATGAATCTCGCTTTACCAAATAACGTATGTATAGACAGTGTGTGGAACTTTCAAGACATTGGGCGGTTAAAACAAAACCGTCTAACATCCATAGCCATCACGCAGGTCTCATAAGCTCGGTCAACATTTGTGTGGTATACTCAATAGTTAAGGATTTATCGGGCTTAGTTCTTCAGAGGGAATTTGACAGGACAGCGTTACCTCCATTTCCTGTAGACCGTCCTTGTTGACCTCCTAAGTGATATACCTTTAAGAACACAAGCGAAGAATATAATTACTAACATGATGGGTGCCCAGCACATAATGCAGTTATAGTGACGACCTACCTGACAGAGCCTTTCCGGGAAGATGGATCGAAAGATCTGGTCCATTTCCATGGCCTGCGCGTTCACACACCCGACTTAACACCACTGGACTACTTTATGTGGGGGTATCTCAAACATACTGTGTACACTGGGTTTAAATGACCCAGTACCTCGCCCCGATGATCTTGGCCGTCGAATACCAAAGCATGTAGGGGAATCAACCCCTGCGTCATCTGGTCATTGGGCATGCAATGAAACCTGGCGCTAGAGGGCTGAGGCATGTATTCGCGTGATGGAGGCGTCTTCGACATTTTGTAAATACTGTATGTAGCAAGTTTTGAAACCCGACCTGACATTCTTAACTCACCTTCTTGCATGTTGTGGTAGATTCAAGGTGTAATTTGTTTTATGAACTATTAAACAACGTTATTAACATTACATATGATCGATATTATGAGCTGTCTTGAACACCATTGTTTTCTTCAACCTTTTCACATTCTCGTTTAAAACTATTGTTGGTAATATTGACGCGTTATGGGTACATTCGCTTGGAAACGAGAACGCATCAAAAAAAAATGTCGAGAGGGAAGAGCCGCACCCATCATTTTTTATCTGCATTTCACAGAAGCCATAAAAAATATATCATTCCATTCGACATTCGCATGTTTTGTGGGCACGGTTTTTCATATTAGCGGTGTGCAGACACCAAGGTACACATATCCCATCCTCCTTGAATGAAATTAAATAGATCACTATATATGTCCTACACATTTTTCAATATATCTTAAACATCACCGTATGATGATAACAACCGCTGTAACATAAAATCGTGAGACACCTATATACTTAGTATAATACTTTATATATATATATATAAGTTATATATATTATTA
>JABUQX010138596.1:7500-11359 GCA_015478945.1 Trachelipus rathkii
TTATCAATTCTTCTCACACCTAACACACACCTAAGATTGTCCATCTGAACACATTGTACTTTAAATCTATACTTCTTATTCCAGACCATAGTTTCACTACTATACATTAACACAGGTAACAACATACCCTCATGTCAACCCTAGTGCACTCAAGACTTAATCATTTTACATCCACCAAGAATTTAATTGCTCCAGCCACCTTCCTACCATTCACAACTTTCCTACTACTCTCTGCATCATCCGTTTCCTTTTCATCCAACATATATCCTAAATATTTGAACTCAGACACTTGTTCCAGTTGCTCACCATCCAACATAACTTCACACACCATGGACTGTCCTCACTCACAACCATAACCTTACTCTTATCTACGTTTACTTTCAAATCCCTCTCCTTTTACACACTCTACCAAATCCCTCTACCAATCCTCTCAAACTCTCTTCAGATTCACACAAAACCAAATCATCCGCATATAATAGGTAGGGCACCCTCAGCTGTCTTCCATTCTCCATCATTCTAACACCTTCCCCTGCCACCCCCACCTCTAATTCTTTCATTACCCCATCCATATACAAATTGAATAACCAAAGAGACATAATACATCCCTGCCTCACTCTGATATTAATATTAAACCAATAGCTTTTAACTCCATTTATTCTTACACACGCTTCACTATCGTCATCCATACTTTTGATTACATTCAGAAGCCTACTACCAACACCATATATCACATACACCTGCCACAGAGCTTCCCCATTAATCCTATCATATGCCTGTTGCAAATCCATAAAACCTAAATACAATTTATTCTTCTCTCATTTTCTCTATCATTTGTTTCAATGTAAAGATTTGATCCAAACATCCTCTACTACTTCTAAATGCACCTTTTTTTTCACCAATCAGTCTCCAGTCGCTCGACGCACTCTTTCGACCAAAATACCAGCACATATCTTCCCTACAACACTCCATAAACTAATTCCCTATAATTCCTACATTTACCCTTATCTCCCTTACCCTTATCTTATATAAGGGTACTATTACTGCTTTCCTCCAATCCCTCGGAACTATACCCTCCATAAACGCTTTGTTACACAACTTTCACATCCACTCAATCACCATCGCGCCTCCGTTCTTGATCATTTCACCATTAATTTCATCTATACCTGCAGATTTACCATTCTTCAACTTTCTCACTCTACCCATTACATCCGCCTTAATAATGACCTCATCCCCAAAATATCTATTCCTTCTTGCACCATCAAACCCACACACGTTCACTATCACCTCTTCATTACTGCTAATGTTATGCAGATTTTCGAAGTGTTCTTTCCACACTCTCCTCACATCCATATCATCAGTTATGAAAGCACCATCCCTATTCATTATTCTAAGCAGATTCCCCTTATTCTTATTCTTTCGCGCTTCCTTCCAGAAGAGCTTCATTTTCCTTTGTAAGTCCCCATTCATTCTCCTTCCAAACTGTTCATTTACCTCTTCTTTTCTCTTACGTATGCACCTTTTAATATTTCTTTTTTTCCTCCTTATATAATTCCAAACATCTTTCTTTTGAAACTTCTTCATTGGCTTTCAATACATTCAACCAGGCTTCTTTTTTTCTTTTAACCGCTTGCATCACTGTTAACATTCTTACTTCCTACTTTAGCTCATCCACATACTTCCTTTGCACTGCTAACAATTGCTTCTTTAATTGCTCCCAGATTTGTTCAGTTTCAACTTGTTTACATTCAACTGATTTACTTTCGAGCGCTCTTAGATACTTATAGGTGGGCACGATAACGAAAAATGTTATCGCAATAACCGATAAATCGATAACGAAAACCTTATCATCGATAACTGATATCCGATAACTCGTAATAAAAATATCGCCGATAATGCGATAACCGATAAATCGATAAATCCAAATTTTTGTATTTCATTTTATTATAAATAAAATGTTAAAAAAAACACGACTTTGGTTTTTAAGAAAATGTTAAAAATAAATTTATTACATCTTCTTTTCACCTATTTTATATAGATTATCACTGGCCAACAAAGATTTTGCGGCAAAACATTTGAAGGTCATTTTATAGGTAACTTGTTGCCCTGATTCCGAATATGACCTCCGTTTTCCTAGATTGGCTCTAGTTTTTGAGATACAGGGTGGTCACAAAAATACATTAATAACAACAATTTATGTTAGGTTGTAACGTAATTCACAATAAAAAACACGAAAGATATATATCAAATTGTTAATGAGTAAGTACATAAAATGCTAATAGGTCAAAACATTCAATTCAATTCAGTACAATGAAATCACAATTAATGCATTACAAATCGCTGTCTATATGATTGTCTTCTGTGTGCAGAATGTGGACAATCACGTTGAAGGCTCCAACAATAGTCTGCCATCATGTGTGTATCCCATCTTCCTTGGTATCTTTCTTCCATCACCTTGATATCTTGATGGAACCTCTCCCCTTGTTTCTCACTATAACATCCTAGATTATCCGGAAACCGATCTAAGTGACTATGTAGAAAGTGAACTTTTATGCTCATATTAGCATTCAAATTTTTGAAGTCTGAAAGCATTTTCTGTACGAGTTCTACATAGTTGGCAGATTTATGGTTGCCCAAAAAGTTCTGAACAACCAAGACAAACCTTTTCCAGGCAGATGCTTCAATATCAGTCATGGAATTTATGAAATTGTCATCCTTGATGATTTGGCGAATTTGAGGGCCGCTAAAGATTCCAGCTTTGAGTTTCTCCATACTCAACCCTGGAAAAATCTGCAAATATATTTGAAACATTCACCATCTTTGTCTAGGGCCTAACAAATTGCTTCATCAGTCCTAGTTTGATGTGGAGTGGTGGGAAAATAATTTTTCCACTGTCAACCAGTGGTTCGTTAATGATATTTGATGCACCTACAGTCATATTTTCCCTAGCAGGCCATACAACTTTTCCCCAGTGGTCTTCTTTAGCCCTACTATCCCACAAGCATATGAAACAAGGGTACTTAGTATATCCGCTTTGCTGCCCAAGTAAGATGTTGACCATCTTCAAATCAACGTATATAGACCACTGGTGTTCATTATATCTAAGCTTCTGCAAGATCATTCTTATATTTTCATATTCTTCTTTCAGTTTTGTTGAGTGACCTACTGGAATCGATGCATAACTATTGCCATTGTACAATAAAACACACTTCAAGCTTCTCGTTGAACTATCCATAAACAATTCCCAATCTTCTGGTCGGTATTTAGGTAACCCCATTTGGAGTAGGAGTCCAGGGATGTTCCTACAGTATACTAGGTCTTCTTCAATGAAATATGGAAGAAGTACTACCTCTCTTGTCCGAAAAAAGTTATTTTACATTCGGCCTTGAGACAGTTCTTTTCACTTAGTCTAGATGCTAAAAGCTCAGAATCTTGCTTGGAGAGACTTAACTTTCGTACTAAATCATTGATCTCTTCCTGGGAGAACTGTTGCTGTGTAGAAGTACTTTCTTCATATTCACTACCACTATCTGCACGTGTGCACACCAAATCCTGGATATCTTCTTCATCAGACAATGCTAGGTCTGGAAGTGTAGTGAACACTGGGATGGGGACATCGTCGGAGTGTGGTACAGGTCGCCTTGCTGATTCCAAATCCGGATACTCAAATTTACGTTTCTTGTAACGATTGATACCTTTCACATTAACCAAACAAAAATAACAGTCCCTGTGGTGATTCTTTGGCTCCCGCCATACCATAGGCACACCAAATTTTAAACCTTTTCTTCGTCCATTTTTCCACTGACGTAGATTTTCGACACACTTTTTACAGACCATATGGGGAGCCCAAGACTTATCTTGG
>JABUQX010138597.1:0-12500 GCA_015478945.1 Trachelipus rathkii
ATAAGCAGAAGAATAGCATATATTATTGTTAAGTTATATATTACATATATTGTTAGAGCATATATATATATATATATATATATATATATTTATACCTATATATATATATAGTATGACATTCCAGTGTCTAATGGTTCGCCCTTTCTGTTATGCGTTCATATCCACACTCATCCTCCAGACAACATATCATTTACACATACTTATATCCACACACCTCTTCTAGACAACACCCTTTACAGACATCCCTGCCTTCCTTTATATCCATACGTGTGGAAAAATTGCCCACATTATCGTGGCGTCCTGCGTGTCGTAGAAGGCGACTAAGGGACGTTGGTAGTTAGGTTAGCTGCCTACTACCACTTATCTTTTGCCAGGAATGCTAATGCATGCCTCGGAGAAGGTCGTGATCGCAGTAAGCGCCCTTCTATCCTTCGGCGAAAATGTATGAATCGTATCTGTATATGAAATGTAATAGGAATCAATGTTGAGGAGATGAGGAGAGAGGTGATGGATGTATTTAGAAAGGGGAAATTTGATTTGCTAGCTGTGACTGAAAAAAAGATGAAAGGAAACGGTGAAAATGAGTGGTGTGGTGTGAAATGTGTTTGTGTTGCTGTGGAAAGGAATGAGAGGGGGATAGATGGATTTGCAATTCTGATGAGTGAGTTGTGGTAGAGAGCTATGGTAGATTTTATGTGTGTGAGTGCTAGAAGTCTAAAGGTTAAATTTAAGTTTGAAAAGGTCAAAATTTGTGTGGTTGCGACATATGATCCATCTGAGGGTAATGTTGAAAAGAGTACGATTTTCTGGGATAATCTGAATGATGTTTTGGATGGGGGGAATACTAGATTCAATTCATTTGCCACATATCTGCCCATTCAAGGATTTTTTTTTACAGTTGTCACCACCACTCACGGGCAGAGCCCTATTCAATGAGGGGGTGTATCTCAAAAGTTCACCCTCTAGCGCAAATTACGCATATGAGCACAGACGCAGGCTTTAAAGTGAAGGGATTAAATTCAGTAGGAAATACAGAAGATGGAAGAGAATTCCACAAACAGAGGTGGTGGGAAAGAAGGAAGCACCACAGCAAACTAGCCTGGAGTTACCAATGTCAACACAATACTCGTGCGCAGATACAGCACCCCTTGTGCTACGAAGGCGTCGTAAAGGTGGTGGTACGCGAGTGATAAGTTCCGAGCACTTGCCGCGCGGTACCTATAGGATAGAGATAAAACCATCAACATCGCCTCGCAAAGATAGAGGGTCATGAACTGAAAGTACAGAACAGTTTATGAGAGCCTTTTGCCGTTGACTCGACCCTGTCCAAAAGCCGGGTGAAACCAGAGCCCCCAGATATGAGAGTACCCCATACATGGGCGGATGAGACCTTTATATGGAGCAACTGAGAAAAGGAAGGGAGTATAAAAGGTCAACCACAACTTCTGTTATGTTGAGGCTGCCTTTTAGCAAATTCGAGTCGTGATGAGGTTTCCAATGTTAGGTTTTTTGTTCATGTTAAGGCCAAGGATGTTTATATTGTCAACAGGAGAGACGACCGAACAGTCGAAAGAGACAGGAAAGTTAGAAGGTATTTTGGAGAAGGAGATTTGTAAAAGTTGGGTTTTTAAAGAATTGAATTTTACAAAGTTATTTCTATCCATCAGCGAGGATAAAAATCGGAAATATTAAGACGAGAGGCAATTCCAGAAGTAAAAGTGGGAGTAGAATTGATATGAGTTAAAGAATGAAGGGTCGAGTCATCGGAATACGAGTGGATAGAGTTAGAGGTGCAGGTGAGAAGATCATTAATGAAAAGTAGGAATAAAGTAGGAGATAAGACAGAACCCTGAGGAACACCACTATTGAAAGAAAAGAAGAAGAAGTCGCCCCATCAACAACAGCCGATATTGAGCGATTTGAAAGAAAGCTAGATATAAGTAAGCAAAGAGAAGGAGGAAACCCAAAGGAGGGGAGTTGAGTGACGCGTGCCATACTCGGTCAAATGCTTTGTATGTCAAGCGCCACCACCCAAGTTTCCCCGTAGTTCCTAAGAGCGAACCATGTACCGGTTAGATAGGGATGTATATCGCCAGTAGACCTCGGGCAACTGGCGATCGGGAGATTCCAGATGATCAAAGAAGTGAGTTGAGAAGGGAGTTTCAAAGATCTTAGATAGAATACAAGTGAGAGCTACAGGGCGATAGTTAGAAGGATCAGAGCGCTTCCTTTTCGAAATAGGTTGGACATGTGAGAGCTTCCAACACTGAGGGAGGGAAAATGCTGTACTGAGACATAGAGAATATAGTTGAGCTAGAGGTTGGCCTTTTAAGTACGAGGATTTGCAACAGATTCATTAGAGCCAATAAGAGAAAATAATGGCAGATTTACAGATGCTGCTGGAGATAAAAGATTTGTTAGTAGGAGAACCAAGGAGTTACGCACTTTCGTTTGATGAAAGCAAGCTTTGCTCGTCGAAGAGTATCCCTGCAAAGATGGTTTCTAGCTGAATGAAAATTAGCAAGAGTGTTATGGGAGAACGAGAATTTTTCCACACCCTATACGCACTGTCTCTTGAATAGCCAGAGAATAAACACGATCGAACCATGGATTATGAGGAAAGAAAAGATTTAGTTTTAGAAAGAATGAATGAAGAAAGAAAGATTTAACCGAGGAAGGAATGAACCTGCCACATACCATCAACGATTACAGCTCCCTCCTTATCTTTTAAATCTTCATACATTCATCATTAATCCTTATTGAAATAATTTCCGTTGCTATCATCTGCAAAACTTTAAACCCACATTTAAGTCCTTGGTCCAAATAGATTTATGCATGTATGAGGAACAGCCACTTGACCTAAGAAATCGTTACATGGTCCACAACATGTCTTCTCATTTCCATTAACAAATACAATTTTCATTGAATTATTATTATTATTATTATTATTAAGCAATAGATATTATTATTATTATTATTATTATTATTATTATTATTATTATTTATTATTATTATTATTATTATTATTATTATTATTATTATTATTATTATTATTATTATTATTATTATTATTATTATTATTATTATTATTATTATTATTATTATTATTATTATTATTATTATTATTATTATTATTATTATTATTATTATTATTATTATATTATTATTATTATTATTATTATTAATATTAGTAGTATGTGGTTGAAGTTGTTGTTGTTGTTGTTGTTGTTGTTGTTGTTAAGGCGTTGTTTCTTGGGTTGTTGTTGTTGTAGTAGTTGTTGTTGTTGTTGTTGTTGTTGTTATGCTGTTATTGTTTTTCTTATTAATTATTATTATTATTATTTTTATTATTAATATTATTATTATTATTATTATTATTATTATTATTATTATTATTATTATTATTATTATTATTATTATTATTGAGACTTAAGGAATCAAAATTTTGATCGCTAAAATAATTTCGGGAGGTTGAACCCCTGACCCTCCTGTTCACAGCCTTATGTAAATATGTTATATACATTTATATATATAGATTATATATATACAGCATATATATGTGATATATATATGTTAATTGTATATATATGTTATATATATATATATATATATATATATAAATACCTCCTGTCTACATATATATATATATATATATATATATATATATATATTTAGAGAGAGAGAGAGAGAGAGAGAGAGAGAGAGAGAGAGAGAGAGAGAGAGAGAGGAGAGAGAGAGAGAGAGAGAGAGAGAGAAATTTTTAAAATAGTTTTTTCAATTAATCGTCATCGTCATCGTCATCGTCATCGGCAAAATTTGCTCTAATCGTCATCGTCATCGTCATCGTCAAAAATTTCATAATCGTCCCATCACTAATATATATATGGTAATATATAGCAAGTATAAAGATAGCAGCATATAAGTAGCAAGGTTGGTTGGTTGTTACAAAGAAGGTTGCTATGTTGCTGGTTGTTATGTTAGACAGCAGAGATATTGGTTGCTAAGGTTATTAGTTATTAGCAACGTTGGTTCTTGCTAATTTATATATATATATATATATATATATATATATATATATAGGCCAGCCTCTAGAAGAGCCACAATCCATATCTCAAAAACTACAACAGCTACCGGGAAAAGGAATACATTGCTGGAATCCTGGCAAAATTTACCCAGGGAAACTGTAGTATAAAAAATCATATCTCGAAAACTACAAAAGCTACAGGAAAATGAAATACATTTTTGGAATCCTTGTAAAATTTTGGTTTGGAAAATGTAAAAAAAGAAAACAAATAAAAATTAAACATAAAAATTGGCTATTTTTTTAGTGCTGGGACATAGTATATATATATATTATTTGTAAAGATATTACACGGCAATGTAGGGGCTCGAGCCGACGGGGAACACAGGGGGGGACGTTTTCCATACCCCCGAGGAGGGGTGGAGGAACCCGCGCATCGCCCAAATACCAAAGAGCGGGGTTCCGGAGACCCTCCCCGGGGGGGAATTAGTCCCACCCCGTAGTTCCCCGGAAGGCCGAGAGACCCCGACTCCCAAGCCATCGGTGGTATACCCTTGGGGTGGTCTAGTTAAAAAGCCAGATTTAACCTAAAAAGCTCCATTATTTTAACGAGTAAATCAATAAAAAGGTCTCAAAATAGGCTTTCTAATCATATTACTATAATTATTAACAATAATTTTTTTTTTTTTTTATTTTTTACATTTTCGTATCCAAAATTTTACGAGGATTCCAAAAATGTATTCCTTTTCGCTGTAGCTATTGTAGTTTTTGAGATATAATTTTTTTTTATTTTTTTTTTTTTTTTTTTTTTTTTACATTTTCCGCACTAAAATTTGACCAGCATTCCAGCAAGTATTCCTTTTTCCGGTAGGCTTTTTTTCTTCTACAATGGTTGTTGCAGCAACAGCAGGTACACTGACCATATTTGTATATATATACAGTTATATGTTATATTGTTGTTGTTGTTATTATATATATATATATAAGTTAAGTTATAAGTTATATAGCAGCGTTATATAGTAGTATATATAGATATGTTTTGTGGCATCTAGAGGGTCCATATATATATATATATATATATATATATATTGTGCTATTATTTTTAGGCTTTATTATATGTACTTGTAATAACGGCAAATAATAATAGGCCCTTAACTGCAAGGCAATTATCAAAGGTCATTCGTGAGTTAGATCTTGACGATGAATTTCTTAGTGATATTGAGTGTGATGAATCTGAAAAGTCGGATAGTGAAAGTGATCCTAGTGATGATGATCACTTTGATAATGATAATGATTCTATACCATTGATATCTGATAGCGAAGATGACGAAGTTGATTTCCAGTGGTCTGATTCTGTTCTGGTGGACATAAGTCTTTATCCTTTTTCTTCTAATTCTGGTGTCAAAATGCATTTAGAAGAACCTAAAAAGTCCTATAATGATTTTTTAATCGTTCTTTGAAGGGTACATTATTTGTACTATAGTTGAAGAGACAAACAAATATGCTGAAAAGGTAATCGAAGAAAAACGTAGGTCAGGAAAAATGAGAAGGAAAAGTCGTGACCTTCTGTGGAAGCTTACAAATGAAGAGGAGATAAGGGTGTTTATTGCTCTAGTTATTCTTCAAGGAATCATACAGAAACCTAATATAGATTTTTACCATTCAACAAATTCTCTTTTGCATACTCTTATTTTTGGAACAATAATTGCTAGAGATAGGTTTAAGATAATTCTCAAATATTTACATATTTCGTCTGAAGAAAACTCAAATGATCCACAGTATAAGTTTATAAAAATTCTGGAACTCTTTGTGAGTAAATTTAAAACAAATTATATCCCTGAACAAAATATATCAATTGACAAAGCTCTTCCTTCAATGGAAAGGAAGACTACGATGGAAGAGAATATTTCCTTAAAACGAGCGTGATTTGGTATGAAGAGCTTCATACTTGCCGAAGCTAAATCTGGATATGTGTGGAATATTGCGGTATATACAGGAAAGGAGACTCAGTATCCATGTGGTATTCCAGGCCTACCGAATGACCTGACAAAGTCTACTAAAATTGTTCTTAATTTATGTGAACCTCTCATCGATAAAGGATATTGTATAGGAATGAACAATTTTTATGCATCCCCCGAATTATTCAAAATTTTGACTTCAAGAGCCACTGATGCAGGTGGCACTGTTCGATTTAACAGAAAAGGATTGTCACCACTGGTGTGCAGTAAGAAGCTCAAAAAAGGAGAAAATTATGAGCAATTCTTTTGAAAAATCATGCATCTTAAAATGGAGGGATCAAAAATACGTTAACATGCTAAGCACACTCTGTGATAGCTCTATGGAGCGTGTTATTGTAGCTGGTAAAGAATGTCTTAAACCTACTCTATGCATAAAGTATAAAAAAGATCATATGGCTAGTGTAGATTTAATGGATCAGATTACATCTGCAGCTTCCATGATACGAAAAGGACTAAAAAAATATTACAAAAAGTTATTTTTTTTAGAATTGTCGAAATATGCATTCAAAACTGCCACTGTACATACAAAAAAAAATAATAAGAAAACACTCCTGGAATTTAAATTACAACTAATAGGTGAGATATTGAAAAAACACTCTGAGAAAGTTTATTGGTCGCGCAAAAGATCTGCAATTACTTTAGGAGAAAACCCATGCTGTCTAACAGGTAGACACTTTTCTAAGCACATCGAAGATAATGATGAAATAAAAAATCGCCAAAGAAGATGTAAATACTGTGCTCTTCAAAAGAAAGTTAGAAAAACAGTTTATTCATGTAATATTTGTGAAGTTCCCCTTTGTGTCATTCCATGCTTCACACTATATCATACCGATGTAAGATTACCAGAGTAATAGTCAGACAGAATTGAAATAAACTACTTAGAGGTTGGGTGAATGGTAAACATGCTCCCAAGTCATAAGTCTTGGGGACATCTAAATACATTGTAGATGTCAATGTGAGTGACAAATCAATATATATATATATATATATATGGTTATACTATTATAGTTATAGTTATATATATATATAAGGTTGTTATTATATATATACATATATATATATATAAAGAATAGCATATATAGTTGTTATATATGGTATATGTATATATATATATATATATATATATATATATATATATATATATTATTATATCAGAGGTGGGCGTTCCGCAATTCTAAGTGCGCATTCCAATTCCGCAATTGTGGACTACAAAAAAATTGCGGAATTGCGATTGCGATAATTTGAAAAAGTTTCGGAATTGCAGTTAGCGGAATGCCTAAATCATTCCGCAATTTAATTCCGCAATTCCACAATTCCGCAATTAGAGGACTACAAACCCTAAGATTTTTTTGTTTTTAATCCCTAAATTTTAAAAACAATGTACAATATACTAAGGCATGTATTAGTTCTAGATATGTACAAAAATATTTTGGCAAAATAAAAATAATTTCCATTATAATTACGTTATTTTGTTGTACATATATATGTTATTATATATATATATAAGGTATATATATATATATATATATACAGTGATATATGTTTATCTGCAGATATGTATAAATATATAGCAGTATATTTTTTTTATATATATATATATATATATATATATATATATATATATATATATATATATATATATATATATATATATATATATATATATATATATATATATATATATGTTATGTTATGTTATATATATATATATAGTTATATAGTTATATATATATATATATATATATATATATATATACCTACACTCCTAATTGTAATTACTAATTAGTCATTGTTATTGTCCTCCTCCTCCTCCTCCTCCTCCTCCTCCTCCTCCTCCTCCCCTTCCTCCTCCCTCCCCTCCCCCTGGCACAACCTAGAAACACTTTCCTCTGAAGAGTTCTGGGAGAACGAATTTTGAGGCCTAATGGAAGAAGAAGATGTTAGTTCTACTGAAAGTGCAAAAACCCTACCTGAGAGTGTTTAACTCTAGGACTGGCGTTGGAAACCATTGCTCGGAGAAATGGTTCTCTAGAGTGCTCTAGGGTTAAGAGTTTCGGGAGAAGAAGATGCAGGACCAACTGACAGGGCGAAAGTCCTTCCTGGGAGATATATATATATACATATGTTGGTTAGTTATACATATATTGCTATTATTAAGGCTATTATTGCTGCTATTATGAAGATATATATACATACATATATATATATTAAGGTTATATTATTATTATTGGCTACAAGGCTGTTGTTGCAAGGTGCATGCTGTTGTTATTATTACTGCTAATAATACATTGTTAAGAGCATACATATGCTGCTGTTGCTGTTGTTAATATACATATATATATATATACATAAGATATTATATATATTATTGGTATATTATTATTACATATACATATACAGCTATTGGCTACATATTACATACGATATATATATGTATGAAGTTTAAAAGAAAAAGATGTTTGGAATTATATAAGGAGAAAAGAAAAATACTAAGGTGGATACGTACGAGAAAAAAAGATGTAAATGAGCAGTTTGAAGGAGGATGAATGGGGACTTACAAGGGAATAGAAAGAATCATGAAAGGTTAAGAATGTGAATAAGGGAAATCTGCTTAGAATAATGAAAAGGGATGGTGCTTTCGTAACTGATGAAATGGATGTGAGAAGAGTGTGGAAGAAACACTTCGAAAATGTGTATAACATTGGTAGTAATGAAGAGGTGATAGTGAATGTGTTGTGGTTTTGGGGATGAGGTAATTAGTAAGGAGGAGGTAATGGGTAGAGTGAGAAAGTTGAAGAAAGATAAATCTGCAGATATAGATGAAATGCTGGTGAAATGATCAAGAACGGAGGGAGATGGTGATTGATTGGATTTGAAAGTTGTGTAACAAAGCGTTTATGGAGGGTATAGTTCCGAGGGATTGGAGGAGAGCAGTAATAGTACCCTTATATAAGGGTAAGGGAGATGGGGTGACTGTAGTAATTATAGGGGAATTAGTTTATTGAGTGTTGTAGGGAAGATATATGCTGGTGTTTTGGTCGAAAGAGTGCGTCGAGTGACAGAAGGACTGATTGGTGAAGAACAAGGTGTCTTTAGGAGTGGTAGAAGATGTGTCAATCAAATCTTTGCATTGAAACAAATGATTGAAAAAATGAGGGAGAAGAAGAATAAATTGTATTTAGGTTTTATGGATTTGCAACAGGCGCATGATAGGATTAATAGGGAAGCTCTATGGCAGGTGTTAGTGATATATGGTGTTGGTGGTAGGCTTCTGAATGGAATCAAAAGTATGTATGACGATAGTGAAGCGTGTGTAAGAATAAATGGTGTCAATGGTGATTGGTTTAGGATTAATAGCGGAGTGAGACAGGGTTGTGTTATGTCTCCTTGGCTATTCAATTTGTATATGGATGGGATTATGAAAGAATTCGAGGCGGGGATGGCAGGAAATGGTGTTAGAATGATGGAGAATGGAGATGAGTGGAGGGTGCCCTACCTATTATATGTGGATGATTTGGTTTTGTGTGGCGAATCTGAAGAGAGTTTGAGAGGATTGGTAGAGAGATTTATCAGGGTATGTAAAAGGAGGGGTTTGAAAGTAAACGTAGATAAGAGTAAGGTTATGGTTGTGAGTGAGGACAGTCCTCAGTGTGAAGTTATGTTAGATGGTGAGCAGCTGGAACAAGTGTCTGAGTTTAAATATTTAGGGTATATGTTGGATGAGAAGGGAACGGATGATGCAGAGTGTAGTAGGAAAGTTGTGAATGGCAGAAAGGTTGCTGGTGCAATTAAATCGTTGGTGAATGTAAAAGGACTAAGTCTTGAGTGCGCTAGGGTCTTACATGAGGGTATGTTGTAGTGAGACTATGGTCTGGAATAAGAAGTATAGATCTAAAGTTCAATGTGTTCAGATGGACAATCTTAGGGGCATGCTAGATGTGAGAAGAATTGATAAAATGAGGAATGAACGTATTAGAGAGTTGTGTGGTGTGAAGAAAGGGGTAAATGAGAGAATAAATGAAAGTATGCTGAGATGGTTTGGTCATGTGGAAAGAATGAATGATAGTCGGTTGGTTAAGCGGATGTATAGTGGCGAGTGTGTTGGGAAAAGACCGGCTGGGAGACCGAAGAGAAAGTGGATTGAGTCGGTGAATGAATATAGATAGAAATGAGTTTGGCAGATGCGAGAGAAGAAAGGTGCATAATAGAGTGAATATGGGGATTGTGGATAAGTATGGTTGTGTCCCACCTGGGCCAAGGGATGAACCCTTACATTGACGATCTACCACTCAATGGTACTGAGGCTGTAAGGCTGGCTTTCTTCGACTTTTTGTCATGCTCCCTACCGTGCTTCTTTTCCGTTGCCCGTTACGCACCTTACTCTCATTCTTGGGATGATAGAAGAAGAGAAAGAAAGAAAGAAAGAATATATATATATATATATAGTAAGTATATACATATATATACATATATTAATAGTTATATATATATATATATATACTATGTTCCAGCACCCATAAAGAAGAGTTATTGTTATATATATATATTATATATATATATATATATATATATATATGTTATTATATATATATATAAAGTGGAATAGTTCCCCTCCATAAAGCATCACCATGCATGTAATTAAAAATATATCATTACAGGAAAAAAATAACATTTTTGATTTTAGCAAGCAATTTCCTCATCGATGAAACTTAAAAAAAATATTTTATTCTTAATATTTATTAATACCACCTTATATACTATTATAATTTTAGATCGAGCAAGCTTCGGTGTGAATGACCTTGAATCCGTACATTACTTCCCGAGGGCATAAGTTGCCAAATAGTATTTTAAGTTTACGCTTTGGAGAAAATATTATTTTTTCTTTTTATATCCTTTTTAGGGGGTTCGAGCCGACGGAGGGACAGAGGGTAGGCCGAGAAACCCCGACTCTTGCTATCGTTCTTGTTTACCCGTGGGATTTGCTTTAGTTAAAAAAGAAAAAATTCAACATTTGGCACCTTTGCTGCTGCTCACTCGAGTAGCGAGTTTCTTGGAATTCTCAGAAAACGGTAATATCATACAAGTTTTTCAACATTTTTAACTATTTTAAATTTGTCAAAAGCGTTATTTTTATTTATTTTTTTTTAAATTTCATTGGTAAAAATGTCTCCTGATTAATAAAATGTTATTTATTTTCCTGTACCTGTTATGGTTTTTTGTTACGTGCATGTTGCTTTCTGGAGGCTGACCCATATACATAGTTAGCAGCAGCAGTTGAGCAGCAGCTGAGAAAGATGTTGCTGGGCTACGCTACAGCGAGAGCAGTTGTTACAAGGCAAGGTTGCTGCTGCTGGCTGGCTGCTGGTTGGCATATATATGCTATAGCAAAGAGAAGAGCAGGCAGCGCATATGCTGGTTATTGCTGCTGCTGCTACATATATATATATATATATATATGTTATATATATATATATATGCCGTGCCATCTCTAGTTGAGTTATTGTACTTCTGCTGACTAGTGGTACAGTTACAATTTTGACTACATTGCTGGAATCCTGGCAAAATTTACACGAGGAAACCGTAAAAAAAAAAAAATCAATGAAAACTAAAGTTAGTGAAATAGGTCACATTTAACCCTTCAAAGTAGTTCGAAAATGTAAAAATTAAAAATTAAACATAAAATTGGCTATTTTTTTTAGTATGCTGGGGAATATAAGTATATATATGGCTATTTGTAAAGGTATTACACGGCAATGTAGGGGGCTCAAGCCGACGGGGAACACAGGGGGACGTTTTCCATACCCCCTACGGGGAGGGGCGGAGGAATCCCCGCGACACCCAAATACCAAAGAGCGGGGGTTCCGGAGACCCTCCCAGTTAGTCCTACCCCGTAGTTCCTCGGAAGGCCGAGAGACCCCGACTCCTGCCACCGGTGCGCTATACCCTTGGGGTATTCTTTAGTTAAAAAAAAAGCAAATTTAATAGAAAGTCTATTTATTTTAACGAGTAACCAAAAAGGTCTCTAAATAGGCTCTCTAATCATATTACTATAATTATTAACAATAATTTTTTTTATTTTTTTATTTGTTTTTTATATTTTTTTATTTTTTTACATTTTCCTATCTAAAATTTTACGAGGAACCCCCTGCTCTCTCTGGTATTTGCAACGTGGGGTTCCTCCGTTCCTACGGGGTATGGAAAAACGTCCCCTGTGTTCCCCGTCGGCTCGAGCCCCTAAATTGCCGTGTAATACCTTACAAATAATATATATATATATATATTAGAGCAGTATAAGATATATATATATATATATATATATATATATATATATATATATATATATATATTATTATGAAGATATATATATATATATATATATATATATATATATACCATGTCCCAGCAATTCCCCAAAAAAAAATAGCCAATTTTAATGTTTAATTTTTTTTTTTTTTTACATT
>JABUQX010138597.1:17500-22500 GCA_015478945.1 Trachelipus rathkii
AGCCGTCAGTTGTCTACCCTATACTACTATATATATATAGGCATACTTTACCCTCACTTTATTTAGAATACACAAGAAATAATAATATCAATACGTAGATAAATGATAAAAAAATATATATTGGCAAGTTGAAAATGCCAAAAGTACTTGCAAAGTACACTAGTTTTAGAAAGTGCAAGTACAAGTATAAGTACACTGGTTTTAGAAACTGCAAGTACAAGTACAAATACAAGTACTCCAAAAAATGTACTTAAGTCCAAGTGCAAGTACAAGTACTTGTACTTGAACCCAATCCTGATATATATAATATATGTATATATATTGTTGTTATTAAGTGTTGTTGATAGTATATATATTGGCTACATATATATATATATATATATATATATAAGGTTATATAAGTATATATATATATATTATATATTATATTGTTGTTGGAAGAAAGAAAGGGATATTATTACATACATACATATACGTGGCCATTGCTACTAAGGCATATAGTTAGCATAGGCTATAAAGAAGGATATTATACATACAATATATATATATATATATATATATATATATATATATATAATATTATATATATATATATATATATATATATATATATATATATATATGCAAAAAAATTTGAGGACTAAAGGAAGGATACCGTGGAAATCGTTCGCCTACTTCGTATTAAGCTCAGAGAGGCAAAAATAACATCTTTAGAAAAAATTATTATTAATTAAGCGTAAATAGAATTAGATTGAAAAGTTTTAAATCCAACACAATACGATTCATGGAAGAATTTGAGAGGAATATCCATCTTACTACATTCTCAGATTTAGCGAGAAAGTAGTTAAAGGTAGATAAAATAAGTTCACGAGAGAATGAGAGGGTGATAAAATCCACAAGGGATGCTACATGTTTAAAAAGTTGCCCTGAAATAGTATGAGGAGAACTATACCCTCTTTATGGATTGGCAAAGGATCTTATTATATAAAATTTAAACATCACTGGAATCAATTATTTCTTTTTACAGCAGAAGAGTTATGGTTTGAATTTAATAATATCACAAGGCAAAAGAGAAATTTTATTTTGTTAGCTTAGGAGAAAACTGAAGGAAACTGACATATGTAAACCTTCCACAACAACGATAGAGACTAACCTTTAACGTAGATGTACGTGCGTGTTCCCATATTACACACAAAGACACGCATACACACACTCTATTCCATATATTACCCCTTGCCTCTAGTTCGGAGTACACTAAACTATCGATAAGGTTTCTTGGGTGCAAATGTAAGTCTTTGACTCGCTTTTCCTACAGGAGATGTTTCCGAAGGCAAAGAGAGATTGCCAGAAATAGTAGATATGGGAGATGCTGATGATGCAGAATCTTCAAGTAAGGCAACGGGAGCATAAAATACAAATTATGCTGATGAGGATGTGGAAGCGGATATAGTAGGTGCAGATTCTGCGGAGGCAGATGCAAAATCGGAAGTGGTTGGCGCAGACTCTGCTGATGTAGAAGCGGAGGCGGTAGAGGCAGACTTGGAATACAAATATATAAACAGGTTTCAAACGTTTAATAGAAACCAGGTCCGCCCTACCATCTGCAAGCTGAAGCCTTAAGCACCGTGAAAACCGCTCAAGAACCAACAAAGAAGGACCTGTATAATGTGCACCTAAAGTTCTCTTAGTGCAATCTTCACGAACATATATATGCTTAAGCGTTTTCAAGGCTTTAGTAACATAAGAGGTGTCCCGACGGATGCAAAGGCTGTAAGGTGCAGAATTCAAGATCCATCATGCGAGACATAAATCTTTTTGTGAGGGTTTCAAAATCCTGCTTATTAGGTGGTGCGGACACCAAAAAGCCAGCTGGACACAAAGGCGTTTAGCCAGTAACAGTATCAAAAATGAAATATCCAAAGTCATTAGGGATGCATCTCAGATTGAGGAGGACCATTGGCACCTAAATCAACAAATCATCCTTCGTGGCTCTCAAAGTAGTGTAAAGAATCTTGTGAAACCCTCCACAAGACTATATATTATACCCAGTGGCGTATCCAGGGGGGGGGGCCAGGGGGGCCAGTGACCCCCCCCGAAATTTTTTAGACACTAAAATTTTTTAAGTATTATATCCGTTAATAATATAAAGTGCAGAGGTTAAATTAATTTTATATAATTCGTCGCTGTCAGGAACAAATCTCGTAAGTCCTTTGGGGAAGTTTTTACAGGAGAAAGTGAAAACGTCACCCTTATAGGCCTATAATATAATATATATATTATACTATATATATATATTATATAGTATATATATATATATATTATATATATATATATATAATATATATATAATATATATATATATAATATATATATATATATATATATATATGTATATATATATATTATACAGAGAGAGAGATGAATATAATTCTCTCTCTCAGCATTATTTACTAATGAGATAACATTGTGGTGTCAGTGTACACCTATCGATCTATTGTTTTAAGGGTATAATATCAAGTTGCTAGTGAACAGTTATAGTTTTGCACTTTGTGCTTAACATTTTTTGTTCTTGTTGTCGGTCAACTTAAAAAAAAAAAATGAAAATAAATGAAAAGAAGAACAGATATTAGAGACTTTTTCGAGAAAAATAAGTAGGTACTATGTTAATAAAGATTCCTGCTATTGAAAGAGTGAAGTTCTCGGACTCGAAGAATCCGTTTTCTTCCAGACATCTGTAACTGTGGATAGCAGCTGAAAATCTCAGTACGACGGTGATTTTTTCCTTCACGAGCGTCTATAAGTCAGACGCAATCAAGGAATACAGAAAAGATTGTTCATCCCAACGGATATTGGCAATTTCATAAGTACGGTATTAAGCAATAAGGAAAAAAGTGGAAATTATTAAAATATCTCTGGAAACCATGATTCCAAAAATATATATATTTCGCAAGGCTCAGGAAAGGCAAAAGTCGGGAAAGACATTTTCAAAAGAAAGGTTGGCTTGATTGATATTAGTGGTTGCTTACTTGATAAAAATCGTTGGGAGTGTTATTGTCAAGATGTGTATTGTTTTGGAAACCAAAAGAAGGTAAAGGAATATACCAGGAATTGGGTTGTTTTTGTCAATGAGATACGCGCGTATTCAAACTATTACAAGAAAGCCCATTGAATCTTTTAAAAAAAAAACACTAAGTAACTTAAATATCGCAAAGAATATGAGTAGAAAGAGACTTGGTGTTAGAAAAGCAAGGTTCAAGGAAAAAAATTGAGGAGCATCGCATAAACAATTTGGAAAGTCAGAGAGAAAAGGGAACCGAAGAACAGTAAAAGCGGTTAATTTCTCAATTGTTGAAACACGATTCTGGGGAAGTCCATAATAGTACATGGACACATATCACCGCGTGGGGTCGAATCGAACTCTCTGCCTCCTGGGAACAATGGCAATTCTAGAGTCACTATTCGCGGTATATGCTGTAGACCCTGTTCTATTCAAGAACATTTAAACTAGTGCTAGATAATCCATGGCATTACCGTTTCAAGTCCCCAAAAATGCTCTTAATTCAGTCATTTGTCGCATTTCATTCAATTCGTAAATGTGCAAACATAAATAATAAGTATTTTTTACTGTCTTAGCTCGATGAGAAGACCGATGTGTCCCATAATAGGTATAAATTTTCTTTTGTGTGTGCGTTTTACGTTTGATATTGATTACTCTTACCATCAAAGAAGCTTTTTGTGTTTCGTCTCAGTAAATGATTTGACGGGAATAAGTCTCTTGCAAAATTAATTGAAGAAAAGTAACTGAACTTGTTTGAATACAAATAACCTAAGAGGACAAGGGTATGACGGTGCGTGCAGCAGCAATGAGTGGTGAATTCAGCAGTGTTCAGAAAGTAATAAAGGAAAAATGCACAAAGCTATATACTCACTGCTTTTTGCATTGCCTAAATTTATGCCTCACAAACGCTTCTAAAGTTCAAAATATTCGAAGTGCAATTGGAATAATATCAAAATGTTGTACATTTTTTCTTGACGTGTTATCGAAAAAGTTTTGAGAAAAAATATTGGAACTTATTGATAAAAGAACAAGAAGAGATTATAAAAGTTTGCGAAACTCGCTGGTGCTAACGGCATGAATCGGTTTTAATTATTTAAACCGATAATAGCAGCTTTAGAACAAATAAAATGTGAAGTTGGAGATCAGTCAAAAAAAGCTACCTTAATTCTAAAGTGCATCTTTTATGGTTTCTATTTTTGTTTTAAACAGACTATTAAGTTTAACATACAATCTTTCAAACGATTGCAGACACACGTTATTGATTTGCTGAGTGGATATAATGAAGTGAATCTAGTTAACTAAACTTGAAAGCCATCAGAGAAGAAATCAAAACAATTAGAATTTCAGTTAGATTTTGAAGAATGGTAAGCGCAGCTGAAATCTGAGCTGGGTACTGAAATTGATGTATCAAGAATAACAAATTCTAAAAATACAGCCCAACATTCCTACTTCTGACCCACAAACTTATTATCGCACATCCATTTTTATACCATTTTTGGATGATTTAA
Organism: Trachelipus rathkii; assembly: GCA_015478945.1. Classification (NCBI taxonomy): domain Eukaryota; kingdom Metazoa; phylum Arthropoda; class Malacostraca; order Isopoda; family Trachelipodidae; genus Trachelipus; species Trachelipus rathkii. The sequence goes on from JABUQX010138597.1 coordinate 22,067, forward strand.
TATCAGCATTAGGAGAGAGAGTTTTAAATCATAAGAAATTATTCCCTACCTTGCAATGTGTTCATACAATACCAATACAGGTGTTATGTGCCATGTGGAAGATTAAAGAATGTAACATTTTATACAAGGAAGATCCTCGAAAGTCCAATTGAGGATTTAGTAAAAGCAGAATTGTTGGATTTATGGAGTTGAAATGGCATCCACAATAATACACAGTCGTGTCAAAAACATCAATAGAAGAAAACTAGTTTCCTTGTTTCGTAATCACAATTTCCCAAATAATTTACATTTGTTTGCAAATACTTAGCAATTTTACCCGTGTTTTACTGGCTTTCAGTAGAAAGAAGCTTTACAAAACATTATGACTTCTGAAAACCTACTTGAGAAATATTATTGGAGATAAAACACTTACTAGACCTGCCCTCCTTTACATA
>JABUQX010138598.1:0-17500 GCA_015478945.1 Trachelipus rathkii
TCGTTATATAACTTCCAGTAAATACTATTATATATTATTAGGTTGCGTCAGCCTTGGAAGAACAGCCTTGAGGGGGTTGACTTCGTATTTATAGCCAATTACTATTTAAAATTATTAGATATTTTCCATTTATCAGAAAGAATTATTATATAAACTTCCCTATTGGCAGAATTAATATACAAAGGTCCCAGCTGGCAGAATTATAAATAGGATACAGTAAAGTAGAAACTTAAATTATATATTAAGTAATGATGGTTATTGGTCATTTATGAATAAATAGTGGATAATAGTCGGTTATTTAGTTATTTATTATAATTTGACGCGAGTGTGATGTCTGAGGGATTAGACTTGAAAACGATAATTACAAGTTATTGAACTGAGTCGGGATAACATGTAGAATAGTACGAGTTTATATTGGCTTGTCTATTTTCTTCTACATTTAATTTATTATTGATTCATCTTAATTAGGGTGTATCCGCTTCGCTGATACCGTGTAACCAATTCTGAAATAAACATTTACCATCAAAAGAAAATATTGTATAAATTAAATTGATTTGAAATTACCAATATTCATCTCTGAGATCATATGATTTAAAAAACTACAATATAAAACATAAGATATCTAACTACTCTTGTAAGAAGATCTAATATTCATTTTCTGGTTTCAAACGTGTCTTTTTATCATTATGAACTGAAACATCAATATAAAATTATTCATTTAATTAATTTACATTAGATTTGTTGAGTAATAGTCCAATTCAGAAATGACATTCGGGACGCTTCATAAACTTTTTTCAACAAGGAATCATTTTTTAATTCATTCTAATTATATTAATTAATTTTTAACGATTTTTTCCTTAAGCATTGCAAGATAAATATTCTTAGAATTTATACTATATTAGCTTTCGTGAAAATATACACACTTAAAAATAACTTATGCTAACGTTTTAGTAATAGGTGAATATAAAACCAGATATATTTATTTTAACTTTGATTACATTATAAATATATTTATAATAATCAATATTAATTAATATATAAATTATACTAGTTAAATATTATATACTTAATTAATTATATTAATATATTTATTAATATTATATATATAATTTAAATTAATTATATATAATATATATAATAAATATGGTATAATTTTAATATTATATAGTATATATATATCATATTATATTTATTATTTAATATTATATATTTAATATTAATATTTCATATATAGTTTAATTATATATTATAATTAGGGCTATTGAAAAATTTTTCTTTAATATTTTTAATCATATTTAATCTTATATATATTGCAATTATTTAATATATAATTAATATATACCAACTAATATATATATAATAATAGATTAAATATAATATATATTATATTTATATATTATAATATATATTATATTTATTATATTAATATTATTAAGTCCTTACATATATTATGATATTTATTATATTTATAGTATTACTAGAGATATCTTATTTAAAAGCTATATTTATATATATATATGATATAATATATACATGTAAGTTTTATAGATAAGTGTCATAATGAGGCTTAATTTATTATACTTATCATTGTATTATATTAAGGTCATATTCACCCTATACTTAGATAATAATAGTTTACGTCTATATTTAGTTGAGAAGCATTATGCTTAATACTTAACAAATTAAATATTTTTATTATATATTTATATTATATATTTAATATTTATTAATTTTTAAAAGTATACAATATAGAGAATTTGTATTTTATACCTTGTTTTATTAATGGATTTGGTTTAATATTTATATATATATATTAACATATATATTATATTAGGTTAATTCTAATATATATAATTATTAATAATATATATATATACTATAATATATATATTATTAAGTTATAATTAATATTAATATTATATATATATAATATATTATATATATATATAATTATATGATGTGTTCTTTTTAATCTTGTTATAGTAATTTGTGTGTGTGTGTTTAAATCTTCTTATATCTATTATAAAATTAGGCATCTATACTGTTATTGGATGTCTTTGATATTTATTTTGCTTGGATTTAATTATAACATCATTTAATTATAGCTGTACTAATATTTAATTTTTTACATACTGTTGAAAATGAATTTACTAGGATATCACATACGTACTTATATATATATATATGCCCAGCATCCCGAAGATGAGTGCTGGGAAAATTAAATATAAAATATATGAACTAGGCCTCATAGTTAAATAAAAGGCCCCATACAACAGTAATGGTAAAAAAATTAATGTGAACATCTGTCTCAGCATAAATCGTTAAGAAATCGAAGGGGTTAAAGGGGACATCGGGGGATTGGTAGCGTTGTTGTAAGAATCAAAAAATTTAGTGAGAGACATCATTTAGACAGAATTGTGTTTTTTCAGTCTATTCTTTTTAGAAACTTTTTTAACAATTCTTGATTAGGAATTATTATTTTGACTTTTCTATAAAACCGTTTTTATTTTCAGCTGTGCTGATGAAATTACAGGCATCGAGAAATATCCTCGCAGCATTACACACATTTGTTAATTCTTTTGATAGATTGGCAGCTATCGTAGTCATGGATAGATAGAAAAATCGGTATGGATAGATTTCATGAATATGTCTATTATCTTAAATTAGCAATTTTATATAAAGAGTAATAGTGGTTTAAATCTTACCTTTGGTCATATTTTTCTCTTGTAAATATGGAAATTCTTCTTAGCAAAATTTCATCTATCTATATCTTTTGTTCATTTACTTTATTTACTATTCTTCATGCATTTTTCCTACAATCACCACTTCTTCTGAAACTAAAGTTTATCCCCACGAGAAAGTTAAATAAATATATCATTACTTTAATTTATTCATATATAAGGTCTACGTATGATATATAGAAAGAAAAATTAAGGTTATCACTATTGACCTGATAACATACACACATATAATATATATATTAAATTATATTCTTAATTAATATAATAATTCTAATATATTATTAATAGTTATTTATTATCTTATAATATATATTATTATAATTAATATTTAAGTATATATTAATAGATATATATTTTATATAACATATAATATAAGATATATATAGTATATATTATATTAACGTAATATATCTATATATAGTATATAATATATTATTTATAGCTATATATATAGATATATTAATCTTATATTTAATATATAATTACTTATATATATTTTAATATATATATTAATCATATATATATTTAATATATATAATATAATATATAAATTATAGGTTTATGTGTGGTTTAGCGGTTAGTTAGGAGCGGTATGATATTTTTAATTACTATACATAGGAAATTACCAATAATAAATTATACCCATAAAACAGGAATATTTAAACAATACCAAAATATATAGTTAAAAGCTGGGGTGAGTTACTAGTTGCTTCTTTATCAATTATATGTCTTTTATATGAATTAATGGGTACTAGTATTAAAACTACTATTTAGCTCATATACTGAGCATATATATATTATTAATATATATAATAGATTAATAAAATATTATAAATATTATTATAATATAATATTAATAATATTATTATATTGGCCAAAGTCTGTTATAAGGATCTGTTTAAAGTATATCTTTAAAAACGTATTTAAATAGCTAGACGTAAAACGTTAGAATTACATGCAGGAATACTACTGGTTACCGAAAGCATTGCTCTGAAACTGTAATAAAAAATAAAAAAATAAAAAAAAAAAAAAAATGAAAAAAAATAATTATTATATTCTCAAAAACTACAAATATAAGCTAACAGCGAATAAATTTATTACTTTTATACAACAGCTGGTAAATTATTAAATTATTCAACATAAATGATTAAAAATAAATCACCATAAGAAAAAGAATAAAAAATTATTAAATTGTTTTAATAATTTTGTAGTAATTATTAATTTAGAATGGCCTATTTTAGACTAATTAACCCACAGCTCCTTTTTATTGGTTTTTCTTTATTCTCGTTAAAATAAATAGCTTTTAATTTTAATATTTATTTGGCTTTAATAGCGGCACACTATGGGGATAGCCGAGTCACGACGGGGAATCCATAAGGGGGAAGGGAGTTTATCACATACGCCGTGGGGAGGGGTAACGGAGGAATAACCCGGGTCGCGACAGTTATACACATTACAATCTAATATACTCAAAAGTAATTTGCTGGGCGGTTAATACCAGTAGACCTACTCGCCCGGAAGGGGGGGAAATTAGTCCTAACCCGTAGTTCCCCGGAAAGTGCCGAGAATAACCTATTTACACAGACTCCTGCCATCGGTGAGGTATATATTACTTCTTGGGGTAATTCTAATTTATTAGTAACAGGTGACAAGAATCACAAAAATATTATTTAATCAACATTTAAGTAGAAAGATTAATTTATCCTGATTTTGTCTTTTTTATTAACAGAAATCAATTAAAAGTATTGATTTAGACACCTACTAACCTATCATTTATAATATTATATAATAATTTATATTATATTAAACAATATAAGGGAATCAGTTTATTAGTGTTTTGCTGTTATGTAATACTACATAGTTGAAATATTTGGTACCTAGGTATCTAAAATATATTCCATTTTCGCTGTATTTTATTTTTATCTGTAAATTTTTTGCATAAAAAAGGGTTATTTTAATATAATTATATTTTATTAGTATACATTTATTTTAATTTACATGACTATTTTTAGGGGCAAATTTTATTATGACTAACAATGATGAGTGGACCACATTCTAATTATTTTGTCATTGACATTTATTTAAGATTACATATGACGGTCTTAATAACTAAGATCGAGTACTTATGAACCTGATAATATTATTATATTAATATATATACATTATATATATATATATATAATTAATTATAATATATATATTATAATATATATATATTATATAAGGGTAATATATTATTTTATATACATATATATATATTTTATATTTTTATTTAGTAATTAATGTACTATATATACTTTAAAATATATATATATATATATTATATTAAATATATATTTTAATTATATATAAATATATAGGTTATATTTATATATTAATATATTAATATATATAATCTATATATATATATATATTACTATAAATATATATATACAGTATATATATATATCATAAAATAGTATACTCACTACTCAAAATATGAAGGGCTAACCATACCTCTTAATACTTTCGTAAGGAAAAAAGATGGTACTAACATATACTATACAAATAATGTAACTTAAGATCTATCGTCATATCCACATAAATGTATGGTATAATTTATTGAGAAGAGCGAGAAGAAAAGAATCCCAAATCAACTAAGAGTACACGATCATCATGCTTGATTTAGATGGTTTAAAATTTGAATCTATTTAATTATATTAATTTTTTTGCGGGACTTACGTCAAGCCCAAGATCATGGTTTCTTTCACGCCTCTATCTTTTAGGTTTTTTTTAAAATCACGATTATTTTCTCAAATTATTGAGTCTTACTCAGACCAGATCCAATTAGTATTGAATACACCATTATTCTTATTAGCGTATCTCAGAAAATCGGACAAACGTAGCAGATACCGTTGTGTATAGAAAGTGAAGAATGTTATTTGGCCAGTGTTATACTTTAATGAGAAGGACACAGTTTAAACAAGAAACAAAAAAAAAGAGCGAGAGAGAGTGATAAAGTTTATTGAACAAAGAGACGTCAAAAAAAAAATATAAACTTATTGATATTACGGTCTATGCTGTTTTTATAGTGATAAGCACATAAGGACTTTCGTTTCTTATTTCGAATTTTCACATTTTTTTTAGACATTACAACTTCATTTCTATAGCTTCTTAATTATCGTACAATCTAATTTTAGGTGTTATATATCAGTTTTTTTTACGATGATTCTTTGAATTCCTTAGTCAAACAGATCACACAAGTGCTCTTGCAAATTCTTATTTTTTTATTTATATCCTTTTCCTGTTAGTGCAGAAAATAATACGAACATTTCAATAATAACTGCAACGTTGTCACGAGTGGTATTTAGTTCAGACAATGTTTGAAATAAAAGAGTAAATCTACCTACTCTGCTCACATAATGGTGTAGCATAGAGGGGAAATGGTAATCATCACCAGGAGAGAGGGGGTAATGGGGTTAATTCTTTGATCCTGGATTAACTTAATATAAGCTCTGTGGTTTGAAGTTTGCTAAATTTAGAGCTTGGTCGGGTATTCTCTTTCGTTTTTGGGAGATCGATAGTACTGTATTCATTTTTGGTTACACAAGGCACTTCATAATCTTCTGGGGAATCACAAAGGGGTGGTCAGATCTGTAAACTTATAACTATTCACTCTCAAATAAAATCTCTGATATTACATAATAGTTAGGTTCATATTTCTCTGAATATACTATACAAGTTATAGTTTAATTGCTAAGCGTACGTTTAGGAGGGAGGGAGATTTAGCAGAAACAATTGACGAATTACTAATTAAGATTAACTAATTAAGAATATTTTATTATATACGATAAATTCATAAATTTGGAAAATTTTTTACTCATTTAGATAAGTAAAAGAATTCATCCTATCACCTATCATATACGTATGAAATGATTTATTATAGACATATAATATACACCTTTGCTATTAAATATATTAGTATAGTACGTACATCTATAAATAAATATCTAGATTTTGCAGTATCGTAACATGTAATTATATTATATTACCATACTAATATGAGTTCGTTGATTATTTGACTCTATTCAATTTCCGTTTATTTATTATGTAATATTATGTATTACATTATTTTATTATACAGTAGTAGTAGATAAGTAGTAGTTAGTAGTTATATTTATTACTAATCGACACCGTGACAAATACAACTGCGAAATTAACACAAAACCAGTATCTGAATATTATTCGATTTAGAAATATAGATGTATGTGTAAATCCGAGTCATTAAGTCCTACGAGTGATCGGTGCCGGTCCTTGATTTCTGATCTAAAAGTACTTATTATATAAATCGTTCTTCGGTCGCCGACGATGTGTGCAGGTTCAAACTAGATATATTAGCTCCTTGAAATATTATTTCTAAAGCTCAACGTTTAAATGTGTGTTGATGTTCAGTTTACATAGTCGCAAAACTAGGATAAACCAGAACTTAAATTGCCATATATATAAGACATTTAATATAATTTCTGGCTTCAAGACTTTTGTTATTTATGTTGCAATTTATAAGGTTCAAGATGAGAGAAGTACAATTCCTGTCATGTTCCAGTTTATAAAGGTAAGGGTGGAACTAGGACAACACTAATAAAGCATGTAATTCGAAATATAACTATAATTTTATCCAATATTGACAAGTCATCGAGAATTTTGAAACTTAATATACAAAGAATTTGAAATATCATATTGTGAACTTTTATTATAGTATTTTACAGCTTGATTGAAAGTACGTATATGTATAATATTCAATTGCGAATAGTAAAGGATTTAATATGCTGTCTCTTTAATAACTATATGTGTTTGTGATTGTAAATACCCAAACATATATATTTCAGCAATGTTATAGGATAGAAGTAGACTTTTTAATGAAAGCGAATGTCGCATTGAGACTTACTTACCACTAATAAGGCAAACGATTAAATGTTTCAGGCAACTGAAAATTTTTTCAAAATGCTATCGAACTCATAATTTGTACAAATTGAAAAAAGAATGGTTTGAGAAATTGGAACTATTAGTGTAGTTAATGTATCACATTATTGTAAGTGATGAAAGAAGCCACCGTCAATGGTTGGAATTAAACGAAGGAGCGGTAGTCTTGTGATTGAAGCGGGAAGTAGAGCTAAGAAATACGCCTTAACTGTAAGTATACTCGCCATTTGTGTCCATTATCATTTACTCTTAAGCATTTTCTTGGGAAACAAGAAAGATTAGCCATCAAGTATTACAAAAGTCGTGATTGGAATGTAAATTATTGCTGTGGAATAAGATATAATATTAAATTCATGATTAAGAGTCCAGCTACCGTCTTTACATAAGCAGCTACTTCTTGAAATTTATTCCATAATAGCCGAAGATATAAGGGTATGGCTTCAACTTTTCTACCATTTCTTGCTGACACTAGCATTTGACGTGCTGTGGCTTTCAGGATGAAAGATAATTTTTGTTGCTGACTGTTTTGACATAATACTCAAATGCATTTATTTGGTGGTACCCATCATTTACAGGATGCAAGTACTTTATTATTCATAAAATAAATTGAGTGTCGAATTAAATATAAATAAATTTGAATACGCTTTATCTTGACATATTCGTATAAAAATCTATATGAACAGTTACACCTGCACCACCTATCAAAGGCCCACAGAGGAGCATCGCAGCGAAAAATTAGAACAAAATAAAGGGCTTGCGCAAATTTTTTTTTTTTATTTTTCTTGAAGCATGTGTTAAGACAGGGACAAGCAGACATCTCCAACTTTTAATCGGTGGGGCAAGAATTCTCGATACCGACAACCAAATGAAGATCGACACGTTCAACCATCGAACCTCCCTCCTCGAATATGTATATTTTAATCCGCTCACTTATTGGATAGGTTGTTGAACATTATGAGTATTAGAGTATATCTTCTGATATTGATTTCTTCTCTCCCCTCCTAGCAATTAGATTCTTCATCTTCTCCGTCCGCGACCCTACGACCTTACCTACAAATTAAAATTATACAAAGAGTATATATATTAATTATAGGTCGAATATATTATAGCATATTACGATTATTAATAATAAATAATATCTAATATACCTTTTATATACATGACATTATATGGAAAAAATTATATTTATATTTTATAGTAGTTTATATCATACAAATACAATAGCTAATAAAAAAATATATTTTTCAGTATTTGTGATAAATATTATATAATATAACTTTTTCCACCTCCCCCAAAAAAATAGCCAATTGTCAGTTTCTATTTTTTCTTTTTTTTTTTTCTTTTTATTTTTAGATGTTTTGACAAAATAAATGGTGTAGTGAAAACTAAGAATTTATTCCTTTTTCGGTCCTATTCTGTTTTACGATGTGTAATAATACCAGTATATACTTATTTTTTTTTTTTTTTTTTTTTTTTGTCCTCTAAATTTAAATTCATTCCTGATGGATAATCTATTAATGTAAAGAACAATAATTTAAAATATAAAAAAGTAAAAAAAACTTAAATTAATAACAACAAACAACTCTGGACATGAACCATTAACAAAACGGGAAAAAAAAAAGTCATTTTAAAAATATAATTACAACTCCTCTTTCTTTCTATTTTTGAAATTCTAATATCCTAGACAAACATTATTAAGGTACATAATTTCATTCACTTAAAGGAACAGCACCAAAAATTTTAATATCAATAAATGTGGCATCTCTTACCCCAATTAGTTATATAGTATTAATAAATAATATATAATATATAATATTCATATGATTATATAACAATAGATATTCATAGTATATATTATAATGAATAATATATATATATACTAATATATTTAATTGGAGGGTGGAATAATTATTAGATTATATATATATATATTATTATATAAATAAAATAATTCTATAATTATCTAAATATATATAAATTAAACATATATTATATTAATAATAGGTGATAAATAATATAATATTTATTATATCATGATACTTATTATATAAAATAAGTAATTATATATTATATTATGTATACTTATATATAGTATCTATAAATAATATATTTAAATGTTATATATTTATATATAATATAATTAATATATATATATATACCTATATTTAATTTATTATATATAAATACATATATATATCATATATATAATATATAATATAATATTATAATATTATAGATATATCTATATATACGTACAATTAATAGGTACACCAGGTTTCAAGTTCCTTATAATATATATATATAGTTATAATATACTATATATATTATATATATATATAAAAATAATAATAATTATATATATACATACTTTTATATTATCTCTTTCGAATATAATAATAATTTTATATTAATATACACTAAAATTTAGTATATATTATATAATATTTATATATATGGATTATCTAAATATATATCTAATATATATGATATTATTATAACTATATATATACATAATATTATATTTATTATATATATATATATATATATATATATATATACCGTTATTTATATATAATATATAGTATATTTTATATATATATATTTATATAATATTATTAGTTATATATATATATATATTGATAAATATATTATATATATATATATAATATATATATTTAGTATATATACATGAATATATAGTATATATATTATATAATATATTATAATATTCTATTCTATATATATAAGTATTGATTATATACTACATTACATAATACATATATATAATATAATTATATATATATATATGATATATTATATAATATATACATACTACTTATATATATATATTAATATATATGACTTAAAAAACTATAATGGTATTTATATTACATATAATTATTATACTATACTAATTAATACATTGTATAATATATTATTATATATAGTTGACATATATATAATATTATAATTATATATATATATTATATATATGTATGATATATGATCTATAGATATATATATAGTATCATATACTTATTATAAGTATAATATATATATATATAACTACTATATATACATATATTATTAATATATATTTAAGCTCTGAAAGTTACTCTACGTTTTAAGTTAACTAAAAGGAAACCCTCAAATAAAGATTCCGCTCTCCTAATGATTAATTTGAGTAAGTTCTAACACTTATTAATTTATACAAATCACGATAAATATCACCTGTTTTGTCCATGGAGGACTATCACTGGTCCATCTAATCCTTTTCTTTTCTGGAAATCTTGGCTTTTTGCCGTGCAGGATATCAAAAGGGATGACTACGTTTTTTGCTAACGGGAGTTGAATGTCTAATAGGACTTGATATGCTTCCTTCTCTCCAGCGTCTGTTAAGGGGAGTTGAACTGGTTCACTGCTTCTCTATTGAGTTTCCGAGCAGCCTAAAAATAGGGGATAAAAGAAAAAAAACAAAGCATAGCATGGGAAAAACAAAGACCAGATATAAAATCTATTTACTTAACTATATGATAAATTAAAGGTTCAAAATGAGGATCTCCTCGTAAATGAAATTTCAAAACTTTCTGAATTAAATAAACAATATAATAAGGGCTATTGAGAATCTTTCGTATTTTGGGTCTTCTGAGAGAACTCACAAGCTGTGAAAAAGTATTATATATAGCACATGTGGTTAAAATAAACTTTGAATTTTATTTTTTGAAATATTCTCTTTTTGGAGATTATCTGAACCTTTATTTTTTAATTTCGTTAAATAATTACTTTGTTAGATTTTACCTGATGTATTTTTGCAACATAAGTGTAAATGATGAAATAAGATGTAGTAGCATCGCAAGTAATGTATTTGACCCTCCAAATACATTCTTATTCTGTAGGATATAAAATAAAATAATGGAAAATATTTAATTTTAAAAGACTAAATTATAAATTGATCATTCATCATAAAGAGATGGAGGATTTTATGCAGCGTGTTATGCTGTTCAAGGATCTAAGATATACCAGTGATATATAAAATATATATAAATAAGCTAATTTAGCTTTTCAAAAGAGATATTCGCTAAGTGTCTGAGGAATAAGGTTTTCTATACTAATCCGCTAGTGACAATCTATATACGAATCTACGGCTGGTCAGTATGTTGATATGACGTAAAGTTTTCTATCAAAAATTACAACTCTTCTTTTATTATCAATTTGAACTCTACTATAGGACATCAATCATCACATTGACCCATATGTATATCACCATTATATATTCTTTTACAATTGTAAATGTTCCAATATTGTAATAATATCACATAAATGTTAGAGTATTCCTTACGCATTTTAGAATTACTAATTCCATCAGCCTTTTCCGGTTGCTATACTTTCATAGACTAATAATATTGGTGTTCTTACACTAAGTTCAAAAAGAGTAAAGTTCAAGATGAAGTTAGACTAATATTACACTTGAAGAAAAAAGGTCAGGACTTTGAATCTTGAAGAAGAAACTTTGAAACGAAGATTTCAATTATACCATATAAAAGAAATTCTAAAATGAAGATCATAAAAAGAAACTCCAAAATGAAAATCATAAAAGAAACTCCAAAATGAAACCTTGAAAAGAGAATATAAGTAAGTGCTCATTACTCTTCCCTTTACTGATAAATTTCATAACATATAATGTTTATATCATATAATTCTTTTAATTTCAATTTATAATAATTAATTTTCTTTAATTTATTTTTTTTCAGACTTACCCCGACCGTGAACTAGTATAAATTTGGAGGGGGTTTCCTCTACTCAATGACCATTCTTCATAATGTATCAATCTGATGACTTCTTTTGTTGATCCGCTGTGATAGGTAAGTAAACAACATTACAATTTATAATTATTACTATATTAATATGTATTATTTTCCAGGCATCTTTTCACTACTAACCTTAATTTAATAGAAAAATCACTCCTACGACACTTCACAAGAAAGATTGTTTTTTGGTCTCTATAATAGTGGCACTTTACACACACTATTATTATTTATTCTTATTATTTTAATAATATTCGACGATCCACATGAGTGTTTTTTAAAAGTTTATTGCACTGGGCATCTATAATATAACTAGGAAACAACTCAAAAAACTATGTCAATCAAAGAACTAAAATAAAAATATATATATATATATATATATATATATAAGTAATACATGTTTAAATATATGATATATGATTATAAATACATAATAAATAACAAATATAAAATGACATAAATGATAATTTGTCACCAACTTTCAGGATTACCTGATTTCTTCCAACTTTCATGATTACCTGTTTATGCAATAAAAACAAAAATAAAGAAAAATGAAAATTAAATTTACACTTTACTAATAATATAACTCGCACAACAAAGAAAATAAACTTGCGCAGGTGGCAACGGACTCCCGTTACCACAACACACGACACACTACACATCATATAATATATATATAGATTCATTATAGTATTAAAAAATATATATAGTTATATATATTACTATATTAATATATATAGTTATAATATTATTATTATATATAGTTATGAAAATATATTATTTAGGTATTATAATATTTACTATTGTATTTTATATAATTATTAGTTATATATTATATATAATATTATATATATAATATATATTATAAATATTGTAAAGTATAAGTATATATTTTTAATATATATATTAATATATTTATATATATATATCTATATATATTGCATATTACTATTATTACTATTAACTTATACTATAAGATATAATTTAACATATACTATATAAAAATATATATAATAATATATATTACGATAATATATTTGTATTATATAATATATATATTAAATATATATATTATATATATCTGATATATTATATATTTATTTATTATATATATATATTATATTATTTAATATATCTGAGTATATACTATATATATAATTTTATAGTATTATTTATATATTTATATAATATATATATATATATTTATAGTATAATAATTAAGATATCTATATATATATAATATTATATATTATATTATATATTTATTAATTATATATATTATATATAGTATATATATTATATATATAAAAATCTAAATAAGTAGGACATTAATACATTTATTCTTAGTTCATTAAAATAGTTAGGTTAGTATATGATAAATCTTAGGTTAGGTTAGGTCAGTTTAGGTTTAGGTTAGTTATTAGGTAAGGTTAGTTAGGTTAGGTTAGGTAATGGTATCCGGCAAGGTCAAGGTTAGTGTTACGTTACGGTTTAGATTAGGTGAGGTTACCCAATGAAAATTAATGTACTTACCCTCAAATTATAAAATAACGGATACATGTGTAATTATTGATTTCCGCTCCTGGAGTCAACCACTATAAATAGTCCTAATATATATAACTTATATATAGTATATAGATAATTTAGCATATATATATATAATAGTTGCTCATCGTATTGTTATATTATCTATATATATATATATATACTTATCATATATATATAATTAGGTGTGTTTGTAGCTAATTAAAAAATATAAATAAGTTTGCTATTATATATAAAGATTTCTATTTAATTTTGTTTGTATTTCGGAAATATCTATATAAATATTATATATTATATATATTATAATAATATATTTACATTATTATATTAAATAATCTCTTATATATATAATATAATATAATACAATGTGAATCATTTTTTTACAACTTTTCTCTGTTCATTCTTTTAATATATTCTCTCCTCCAAAGTTAGATCTATATTTTTTAATAAGCTGGTCACATCCACTTCCCATTTCCATTTGATCTTAAAGATGTCAATTGGCGTTTTTCTAAATATTATTGGCAAAGAAACATTAGTAATCATGAAAAAATGCGGAAGTCACCTCGTTACTGCTTGTTCTGTTCTTTCTGCCATTCTGACATTATATTCTTAAATTTTATTAGTTTGAATATCTCTGACATTGTCCCTTCATTTCTTTCAATTAAACAGGTACCTCTTAAATACTTTATTTCCATTCCAGGCCATCTCTATCTCTTCCTCATTCTTGTACTTAATCATAAAGGCTTATACTTTAAACAAAACCTCAAGCGTTCAATAACTTTTAAATTTATCAGTTTCTAACTCTCCCTAACTCTTTTTAACACTCGTACTCTGCATCATATTTATTTGCTAACTATTTATTACAAAGGATAATTTTTGGGGTATTCTTTTGTTGAATATCTTCTTCTCTAATCTACGATCATGTGAATATCCTTTTTTATTAGTTCATTCTTTCTCTGTCCAGTTCTTTGTTCCAAACCCTATCAGCTTTGCTCGGTCTTACCTACGTTTTTCTGGTAAAATCTAAAACACTCATACTTCTTTAATTTTATTAGTTTTCTTTGAATTGCACATTTCATGCTAAACGTCGCTTACTTGATCATGATTGGCATTTACTGTTAATGTAACTTTCCACTTCTGTGGTGAATTCTATGCAGGCCTCTCTTCATTTCCCCACAGTTAGCAACAAAAAACCTCAAACAGTTTACATCTTTCAATTTCCCTGGTTTACCAAACTCTTTGATATGTTTCCTAATTTATGCCCACCTCTCCATTGCTTCCATTTTTATTCCCGTGGAGAAAGCAAAGAAACATTACCTTCTCCAAATATTTCCTTTCTTGCTGAATAACTCTTAACAATTCATTTCTATAGCTTTCCTCTCCAAGGGAGTGCTCTTTCACATTACTTTGCTCTTTTTTGGGATTGATTCATCTCTTTATTTTTGCACACTCGTTCACACTTAATCTCCAGTCACTTCAAGTCTTTCTCCAAGCTAGAAATTTATTGAGTCTCATTTGCAAGGAACAGTAAATTCCACTGCCCCCCTAACCAGGTTTTAATAGCTCTATCCATTAAACACTGAACAATCACAACACTTATTCCAAACCATTACATCCACTCTTCATTAAAACCGATTTCATTCTACTGATTTCTTAAAATGTTTCCCTCTCAACAAATTACATGCACATGCACATATAGTTTGAAGAACGTAGCGCATCCGAAGTGATGAGATTAACTTCCCATTGAGCTTATATGGAGTGCTAATGCACATCTCATTTCATTTCAGTGCTCAATGGTTTGACCCCTTTCGCGCTCATAACCAGATTCTTCTTACGTTGCAGTAGGCTCCATTTGCTCATCCAACAATCAACACTATTACAGACGACTTTTTTATAAAAAAAAAAATAATGAAAAATGGTATCCACACGATTAGCCTCGCTGAATGAAGATGGGCAGCTTCTAAAAAAAGCCACTCACCCCATTTCTCACATCACCCCTTTTAGGTTAAAGACTCCGATGGTGTTGTTGATGTAGTCACGGAATTGAGAGCTTGTTCTGAATCATGATCGATCTTTTTCTCCATTAATTTCTACAACCACCATGGGTTTCACTGTAATTTCAACTTTGTTAATTGGGTATCACCTTCCTTTTCTAAAACTCATTTCACTTTTTTTAATCGAAACTCAGGTGGTTGAGCCTTCTGACAACAAAATTTACTTTGTTCCTTATTACTTTAGCTATCCTCAATATAAAGTGCGTAACGACGTTGCTTGTCCTCAGTTTTCTGATTTGTAGTTTGAAGAATATTCCACCTCATGGTTAAGGCAATTATGTCAATATGGTATTAAAGTCATATGCTCTCTATAACAGACTCATAACGCAACAAGCTATTCAAAATATTTCGACTAATAAAACTCCAAATTACAATACATTATATTTTCTCTTTTCTCGATAATCATAGTTGTTGGTGATTTCAACGCTCACAACCGCTGATGGCTTTCTTGTAATTCTCAAAATACAGTCGGTGTGCTTGAATAAATTTTTCTATTAATAGTGACTTCATGTAGTTAGTGCAGTTCCATGGTCTTATTCCTGATAGTCTTGGAGATGAGCCAAACAATCTAGATCTCTCTTAAAATTCCAATTCTTCTTCTTATTATTACGATGAACTCTTTCCTCTTCTGGTTTCTCAGATCACCCTCTTATATTCGTATCCTATTTAGTATTTTCAGGTCTTTATCTGGAAAAATCTCAAACTACGTTTTTGGCAATTTGGTGCTGCGAACTGGTCAGACTTGCAGTCCTTCTTCTTCGACATATCGAGAAAATGATTACCGCTTCTGTGAAAGAATCCCTTCTGGGTGTGCAGAACGCATAATAGTGGTGATTCTCTCTTACGTAGTAGCGTAGATCATATACCTCTGCCCTTCAACTAAATCCAACAAACCTTGGTTTGACTGCTTCTTCTCGCACTATTCTACACAGGGACTCTGCCTTTAGAAATTACCGACGTCATCCAACTTCAGATATTTATGCATCTTATATTTCATCCTGGAATTGCAAAACCTATTCTCAGTAACACCAAAACTTTTTCTCAAAAGAAAATGGAATATTTTCTGGTTTAATTTCGAACTTTCTGGCATTTTGCAAAACATGCTAACCCTTATTTTGAGTTTACCTATTTTCTTGTACCCGTATAAACCGACGTAAAACTGCTGTATTGCCACCTACTAAAAATGAGTTCTTAACCCATTGCCACCAATTCAATTCTTGACCATTCTGGAGCTATCCTTCCTTCTCTACCTTCCTTCAGCTCATTTATTTCTAACATTGTAATTTTTCCTATAGATGTTATTTCTGCAATCCCTGAGCTTAACTCTGCTATATATGGTCCTGGTAGTATTTCTCCTGTGGTTCGAGCTTGTACCCTGTCTTGGGAAACTAATTTG
>JABUQX010138599.1:7500-16354 GCA_015478945.1 Trachelipus rathkii
ATCGGGCTGTTGTCTCTTGTGTGTATCATATGCCCATCTTGCCCTCCTTCTTCCTTGGGTGAGGGCTTCAGAGAAAAAAAAACGATTATTCTCGCCTTTCTCCGGGCCGCCTATTGTTGGGGACCCGAACCTTGCCTGACCACTGAGGATGCTGTCCTGCACTTGGGTGTATAAAATTGGGCTTCGCATCTTATCCGTGTGGTTCACGGCTATATTTTTCACCTTGGGACTGGACGGCGGAGTTTCGAGGGGCTTTTTCGATGCCACACCCATGGCCCACCCTCTGGGGTGGGGTTTCTCGGGGGGAGGTATTATGCCCTGGGCATGTGTATGGGCGGTTTCCGCGGTTACGATCCCGGGATATATGTTTATATATTCATCATTTGTATTTATTTATTTCGGAGCAGATGATTTAAAGGTGAATTTCTTATGGGTAAAAATAAAAAGATGAATAACGTTTTCAAGAAAGGTGATATTCAACATCTGTCGGTCCTCCAACCCGTCCCTTCCCTGGCCGTTTCCAGACCACCAACCAGTAGGGGCTTTGATGCCGATATTGATGAAATGGTTGGTACTCTCACCACTCAACCCAATAGTCCTACAATACTGACCAGTTTGCAGGACTACCCCGTCTAGACCAGCTGAGGCTGTTATGGCCTCTCGGAAAAACCTAACCACTCGAAACATACGTCAGCCATTACAAGAGCCCCTGCGTCAGTAGGGTCCCATTCATAAACGCAGATTAAACCAACTCCTGCGATTGTTCTTTCGGGTTCCCCTCTAGTGGTTCTAAGTTTTGCTTCCTACCCGCTTTATTTTTATTTACATTCGACATCTTCACGTTCACTGACTTCTATAAGGCAGCTCGTCCTTAGTGATGCTTTGGAGGCTCTTCAAACAACCGAGCCACAGGCTACACCAATGAGGACGGTTCTATCCTGTTCGTGCTGCCTCTCGGAACCCAAAAGCAGACTACTTGCTTCCGAATATCACATCTGGGGAAGATTCCTGTCATTTCTAAACAGGGTACCATATAGCGCCGGAGTTCTGTTATCGATGCTTCGATTGACATTCTCATGCATTTGCAGAACACAATGTGCCAACCACCGATGTTTATCGGTTCCCTCCGCGTAAGGAGAACCCCTCAATGACGAATCCTCGTCTCTTACTTACCTTCTCTGTGCCTTTCCCTCTATCCAAAGTAAAACTTGGTTTTACCATGCACACGGTTAGGACTTATGTGCCCTTCCCGAGAAGATGCTTCAAGTGCCATAAATTTGGTCACCCCAAGAAATATTGTCGGTCACCCCAGATAATTTGTGGTACCTGTGGAAGTTCTCTCCACCCCAGCTGTGAAAAGCATTCTCCTTGCTGTCCTAACTTCAAGGGTCCACACCCAGCCTCCTCTGTCCACTTACCCTTCTTTGCCTTGGAGAAGGAAATCCTAGAGCAATGCTTTCTTCATAAGTATAACCGTCGAGAAACTACCCACCGGGCAAAGAAGAAGCTGGCTCATCTTCCTCTTTCTTATTCTGCGGTTGCCTCTAACATTGTCCATCGCCCCCGTGCGTTGTGTCCGGAACTTGTTCCACTTTCGCGTTCGACCATTCCGTTTTCCGCGCCAGATAATGAATCACCCGACTTGGTGTTTCCTGTGACTCTGGAAAATTGCCCTCCAAACTCTCCTACAATGGTTCGCCGGACCATTCGTCGGTCTTCGCCGACCCACACGACCCTCCCTCGTGTTATTCACCTTGTGGAGGTCCATGCCACTCCCAGAAGGTTATCTGAGGTCGATGGCAACCGTCCATGTGCATCCTCAAAGCTTAACTGTACCGTCTCCCGGAAACGACCTGCTTCTGTTTCCCCGGGGAAACAGAAAGACCCTCTTAACGGTCGCGAATGCCCGTCCAAGAGTGGATCTTCCCAGAATCTCAGACCAGACATCCATACTCGCTTGCGTATCGAGCCACTGACTTCTTAAAACAAAAGAAACCCGTTTTCACTGGGGGACTGTCTCTGTCATGCCAAAATGGGGTCGCCGAGATGACAACCAACGTGGACAAATACAGAACGGTGGTTCTGCTGCTGCCCGTTCTGATCTATGTTACTCACGCAATCTAAGACCTCTTCGCTTCTACAATATTCAAGTGATTCTGAGACTTTCTCAGATGCCACAATGGACTCTTCGGACTACTCTTCTTCCATAGATTTCCCACGTGTTAAAACTAGGGTCCAGTTCAAGGGGTGAAGGGGTCAGAGGAGGTTTCCTTCGGGAAGACGTGGCTCTGTCTCGATGTGTGTTGAGTATGGGTTGGTTGCTGCTGGACATGGGAGGAAGGAGTCTTCTTCCCTCCCTGCCTCTTCCCCTCTACCCACTTTGATTTTGGAATGGTCAACCGAGCCACCTATCACTACTCGGGCGCGGATAGCTCCAGAGATTTTGATAACGGACACCAAGCACTTAACTTCCAATGTGTCTCCTATCACTCCCGATGACGCCATTCCTTCTTGTCCTTCCACTTCCATCTTCCCCAGCCTTTGATGGGGCACCTCCTGGAGGTACACAGCCCCCTTCCCAGTCTTCTAAGAAGTTTGGCAGGGGTGC
The DNA here is from genome assembly GCA_015478945.1 of Trachelipus rathkii. Taxonomy (NCBI): domain Eukaryota; kingdom Metazoa; phylum Arthropoda; class Malacostraca; order Isopoda; family Trachelipodidae; genus Trachelipus; species Trachelipus rathkii. The sequence goes on from JABUQX010138599.1 coordinate 10,109, forward strand.
GCTAGCTGGGAAGAATGTTTTCGAAATAAGAGTGTGAACTTGGCACGCTCTTCGGAGATCCCTCTCCTCTTGTGGCCAGGAACCCCATTCGTAAGCAGGGTTGTCAACACATCTCTGCTGCATGATCTTCCTCTTCCCCTGGGATTTGACATTCCGGTCAGTGAGTCGTCTGGCGGCTCACGGGACCGTCTGACTTTATCCTCTGAGAAGACTGCCACATCCCAAAACATAGTGGCTATTGCCATGGGTCGCCCTGAACATTGATTACATTACCATTTATGGCACGTTTAATCCAATGGAGCTGTCGTGGATATTTTGCCAATTACAAAGAGCTGAAGAGGTTACTTCTAGCTCATCAGCCGTTGACTGTTTATTTACAGCAAATGCAACTTCGCGACCAAGACCTTTTACAAACTTCAAGGTACAGGGAACCTATTATTTCCCTGAATCATAGAGTCAGCGACAGAGGGGGCAGCGATCCTGCTTCACGTGTCTGTCCCATTCACTCCGATTCCCCTCTCCACTCCATTACATGCCGTAGCGGCTCGCATCAATCTTGACACACCGCTTACACTGTGCTCAATGTACCTCGCGCCCAGTTGTAAATATACTAAGAAAGATCGTCGAATTTTTCAGGAGTCTCCCACCGGCCATGTTAGTCCTCGGGTGACTTTAACCTCCGCCACCCTTTGTGGGGACACTCTGTTACTTCTCTTAATGCCGATTGGATTTTGAGTATTGTGCAAGATTTCTCATTGGGATGTCTCAACACGGGCCTTCCAACCTTTGAACGCTTTGATACAGGCACTTCTTCCTGTGTTGACGTCTCGCTGTGTTCCATCTCGTCTTTAGATCGTTTTGGGTGGGAAAGGTCGTCTTTCCTCTGTGGTAATGACCACTACCCAATCGTGATACCACCCTTCAGCCCCAGTCCGCAGCAAAACCTTATTCTGGCTGGCGCTACGACAGAGCAGACTGGTCTTCCTTTCATCAGGCCACATACTTTCCCATCTTCCTGCAACTACCTTGTTCCCGTCACCGACGGATGCCTTCGCTTACTTTCAGGAATCAATCATATAGGCGGTAACGGACCATACATCCCGTTCATCTGGGACCCGGAAATCGACAACCCCCTGGTGGAACCAGGAATGTGCTCGGGCTAATCTTGAAAAGCGTAAATTATATAGGCTGTATAAACAGACTTGATTCTGACTTGATTCCAACTTGATTTTGTTTAAAGCTTTGGCAGCGTATTAATCCCAGTACGCGGAAACAGTATTTTCGCAACTACGCTTCCCCCGTTCATTCTTCTACGCCTGTATCATGGGTCCATAAAATGGTGCGAAAATTTTCACGAAAACACATGCAGATCCACCAATCATCTTGTTTACTGCCCCCAAACCTCTGATGTCATCTGTTCTCCCGGGGTCGTGGCGGACGAGTTGGGTTATCACTTTGCGTCCTGCTCCAGCGGCTCCCGGTATCCTGAACCTTTTCGTTCTGACCGCTGAGGGTAGAGATTCCAGATTTTTATGTTCCACCTGGAGAAGACCCTCCATACAACAAATTATTCACCAGAGCAGAGTTCCAGGACGCCCTCAAACTTTGCAAGGATGGAGTGCCAGGCCCTGACAGCATTTCCTTGCAGATGCTCCGGTATGATCATCATTCTGCCACTGCCTTCCTTCTCGGCTTATACAATAGAATATGGGTGGAGAGGGTCTTCCCTCCCGTCTGGTCTACTGCATATATTGTCCCCATTCCCAAACCTGGGAAGGATCCGACTTCTTCTGATAACCATCGTCCTATTTCATTGACCTGCAACTCATGCAAGCTCATGGAGAGATTGGTGGCTTCCCGTCTTGTTCCCACGTTGGAGCAAGTCCGTGCATTTTCTGACTACCTATTTGGTTTTCGTCACCATTGCTCTACTCAGGATCCTCTCCTTCCGTTAGACCACGACGTTCGTGAGGCATTTGCTTCCAACAAAATGGCCTTGGCCGTTTTCTTTGACCTCGAAAAGGCGTATGATAGCACGTGGAGGTTGGGGGTTTTGCGGAGCTTCTATTCCTTGAGCCTTAGGGGGGTAACTTCCCCTCTTCCTTCAGTTATTGATGTGGATCCTTCGTTTCAGGTCCGTTGTGGTACCACAATGTCGAGGCTTTTTGTCCTGGACGAAGGGGTTCCGCAGGCCATTGCACTGAGCGTGTTGCTTTTTGCAATAGGTTTCAATGGAGCTGTCGATTCCATCCCGACCTCGGTGCGCTGCTCCATCTATGTTGATGATCTTGCCCTGTACATCTCCTTGTACGGTTCGTCAATACACAATTGTTTCCTATGTTGCTCCTCTATGGCTCCCCTATCCGTGTGGAGCCGACGGGGAGGTTTCTGGGTCTGCTCTCGATGAGTACCTCAGGTACCTTCCTCACATTACTCTCCTTGGATCTCTTACGGCACCTCACCTCCAAGACTTGGGATGCGGACAGAAAAACCATGATCCACCTTTACATCGTGCTGGTGCGGGCTAAACTATACTATGGTTGTGTCATATATAGGTAGATCTTCCAGTCCTACCTACGTCATCTTGACCCAATTCAGACCGAAGGTCTGCGAACAGCCACCAAAGCATTCCTCTGACATTACATGCACCCATACGATTCATACATTTTGGCTGAAAGATAGAAGGCTGCTTACGACGATCACGACCTTCTCCGGGCCATGCATTAGCATTCCTGGCAAAAGATGAGTTGTAGTGGGCAGCCAACCCAACTACCTCCTTCCCTTTAGTCGCCTTCTACGACACGGAGGACATACGATGTGTGAAATTCTTTTTGCCCCACACATAGGAATATAAGGGATCGGGATGTTTGTAAGATGTTGTCTGGAAGAGGTCGTGATCGCTGTAAGCGGCCTTCTATCCTTCGGCGAAAATGTATGAATCATATGGGTACATGGAATGTCAGAGGAATAAATGTTTAGGAGAAGAGGAGAGGTGATGGATGTATTTAGAAAGGGTAAATTTGATTTGCTCGCTGTGACTGAGACAAAGATGAAAGGAAACGGTGAAAATGAGTGGTGTGGCTTGCAATGAGTTTACGCTGGTGTGGAAAGAAATGAGAGGGGGTGGGGAGTTACAATTCTGATAAAAAACTTGTGGTACAGAGCTATGGTAGATTTTGTGTGTGTGAGAACTAATGGTTAAATTTAAGTTTGAAAAGATCAAGGTATGTGTTGTTGGAATATATGGTCCATCTGAGGGTAATGTTGAAGAGAGTGCGATTTTTTAGGATGATCTGAATGATGTTTTGGATGGAGTGAGTAGGAGCTTCAGATTGATTGTGTTAGATGACCTAAATGGTTGGGTAGGTGATCAAAAAAGGGATGGTATAACTGGTGGTTTTGGGGTGTCGGGAGAAAATGAGAATGATGGGAAGGTGATTGATTTCTGTGAGTAGAAAGGTATGTGTGCAAGTAAAGAGTATTCATAAGTATACTAGAGTTTATGTAGGTAGACATGGTATCGAAGTGAAAAGTATGATTGACTTTGTGTTAGTAAAGAAGGAGATGTTGAAGTATATATTTAATGTTAAATCAGTGAGGCGATTAGGAATGGGAAAATCGGATCATTATGTTGTTTTATGTAAAATTCAGTTAGTGGGGGCTTGGATGGAGAGGAAGGTGACAAGGAAGGAAGTGGGTAGAATTAAGTGTGAGATGTTAAGTGAACAAGGTTATAAGGATAAGTATTTAAGAGCGCTTGCATGTAAATCAGTTGAATGTGAACAAGTTGAAACTGAACAAATCTGGAAGCAAATGAAGGAAGCTGTTAGCAGTACAAAGGAAGTATGTTGATGTGCTAAAGTAGGAAGTAAGAATGCTAACAGTTAGTAGTGGAATGAAGGGGTGATGCAAGCGGTTAAAAGTAAAAAAAAAGAAGCGTGGTGGTTGAATGTTCTAAAGGATATGGTTCAATTTTTGGCTCGGGCTGAGCCCTATTTTCACCCCCCAAAAATGGACATAAAATTCGGAATGTTCACCCGATTTTGACCTTATAAACACCAAACTGTAGCTTTTTTTTTGCCCTCTAAAATGTTGTTTTCGGGTGTTTTCTGTGACTGTAGTCATTCTTTAAAAATTTTAAATTTTTCAAAATTTATGTTTTTGACATTTTTCGTATCAACTTCCAGAATTCTTTCATAACCCAATCCATATACAAATTTAATAGCCATGGAGACATAACACAACCCTGCCTCACTCTACTATTATTTTTAAATCATTCACCCTCCACTCCATTTACTCTTACACATACTTCACTATCGACAAACATACTTTTGATTCCACTTGGAAGCCTACCACCAATACCATATATTACTAATACCCGTCGCAGAGCTTCCCTATTAATCCTCTCCTGTCATACGTCTGTTGCAAGTCCATGAACCATATCAGCATATGTCTTCCTTACAACACTCAGTAAACTAATTCCCATATAGTTTCTACAGTTTGCTTATTGCCCCTACCCTTATACAAGAGTACTATCACTGTTCTCATAAAATCTTTCTGAACTACATCCTTCATAAACTCTTATTTTCACAACTTCCACATTCAGTCAATCACAATCTTGCCTCCATTCTTTATCATTTTATTAGTAATTCCATATATACTTGCCTATATATCATTCTATAACTTTCTCACTCTACCTATTACTTCCTCTCTACTAATTACCTCATACCTAAAATACTATTTCTTCTTACATCATCAAACCCACATGCATTCACTGTCACCTCTTCATTGCTCCCAATGGAATGAAGATTTTGAAGTGTTCCCTCCACACTCTCCTCACGTCTATTTCATCAGTCACAAAAGCACCAGCCTCAGCTCCGTCTTAAGCCAAGTGCGGGCCCATGGCACTTTAGGATATATGGGGCCCTTTTAGAAAAAATTAGGATAAGTATTAACAGAAACGTTTCACATTTTAGGTAGTATAATTTGTTATTTTTATGTTTTAAAATTTACAAACAAATGCGAACATATTTAAAAAATGTATACCGCTACAATTAAGAGATACTTTTCTTAATTTCCGATTAGCAAAATCATGAATGACTTCTTCATAGTCTATCTCTTTAAGCACATCGCTTTCAATGAACATCAGTGACACTAATTGTTCAACTTTCTTGAAGCATTGGGCTTCGCAGTTCACTTTTGATTCTTTTCAACTTTAAGAAGGAGCGTTCCCCACTGCAGTTAGTGATCATCATACATAAAAAGATTCTAATTGCTATTTCTACATTGGGAAATGTGTCTTCGATATTATATTCTTTTAAAAGATGATATAGTTCTGAAATACCTATAGTCTCTTTACTTTCACTATTCTGCAACCTTTCAAATATTCTGTTAGATGCATACATTCCATCTCTAACTCTTTGGCGCTAATGTCATTGTGATAGACTGTAGTAAATTCCTTACAGCTGTGTTTCAACTCATCGAAATTTAAAGTTTTCAAACGAAATAAGAATCCGAACCGTTGACTAATTTCCCTGTATGAATCCAATCTCTGTTTTAGACGTTTTAGATGCACGGTCAGGGTATCAATTATAGGAAAAAAAAGTTTAAAATTTGAATTGAGCAACTAGGATATGATCGTTTCGACATATTTTGATTCAATATTTTCTGTTTGAACAAGAGGAGACTTCTACTTAAAAACTGAAAAACTGAAAAATTGAAAAAGTTATCATTGGTTGGGCTGCTGTCGCAAAGGCTAGGGAGCCCTGGGCTCTAGCCAAGCTAGCCCGTGCATAAATATGGGACTGATCCTCCCTATTCATTATTTTATAAGGGTTTCACTTACTCTCTTTCTTAATCTTTCGTGCTTCCTTCAAATAAGTATCCATTCACCCTCCTTCCAAATTGTTCACTTAACTATTTTTTCCTCCTACGCAAGAAACTTTTATTCTTCATTTTTTCCACCTTATATATTTCCATACACCTTTCTTTTGAAATCTTATCCTTGTCTTTTAGTATATCCAACCACGCCTATTTTTACTTTTAACAGCTTGCATCGTGTTCAGAGGATGAACTATTTATCCGATGTGACGTCACTGTTCAAAGTCATTCGTACCTCATTACTTTTCATGTGATTTTAAAAGGCGGTGATCCATTGAAATATAGTAATTCGAATAAATTGTTCAAAAAAATCTATTGGTTATAGCAAACTTTGGTTATAGTGATTGCCACCAAAGTGCCATATGA
>JABUQX010138600.1:0-20000 GCA_015478945.1 Trachelipus rathkii
TTGGAACAATGATGTTATCCGTTGAATAAACTTAATTAAGAAGTAATACTTTATTCAAATTCAAGAATACTGTAAATAACTTTATATTTGGAAAAAACGTTTATTAGTAGTACAATAGAACACTTTATATGGATTATATATAAAGAACATATATTGGGAAGGTAAATAATAATTTACTATTTACTTAAATTATTTTGCTTCACTAAGATGAACGAATATAGAGCGTAAAAACTCACTTGAGCAAGACGATTTTTTCTTATCCTAATTCGAGAAACACTATGGTAAAAATATTATATATTTTATTTTGCTACTTCAATATAATACCTTAAATTCATTACTCAACCGTTCTTAATGATTGCAATGAGATGGTTTTTTTTAAAAATACAGTTTTAAAGTTTAGACATTAAAAAAATATCTTGACTATGGAGTGACCCTAGTGATGAAAATATAAGAATAATGTTAGTCTTTCTTACATACATCCTAAATCGTAGAAACAGGCTATATAGAAAAATTGAACAACTCTCGAATTTTCTTCAATGAATATATAATCGAAGCAGTATGCATTGCGAAAAAGAGAAAAATAATGTGGTTAAATTAATAATGAATGTTTCATAATTTTCATATTAGCGCTTAATATGTATACTAAAAAACAGGGAATGACTAGATCTTCGCGATATGTACTAATCGACAAATTTCTTGTGGGTCGAAATAAGCTCCACAGAAGACATTTATTACTTTCCATCTACTTACAAAAAGACAAAGTACAAATATATTCTTAATTGTTTTTTATCATTACAATTGTGAATCGTATAACAACAATTCATAAATGTATATCATTTTATCTCTCTCTTATATGGAGGTTAAATTACAAATTTGGGCATCATGTTCCTGTGTCGCTTGGTGATCGAAATAAGACCAAGGTTGCCGGGCATGGTGTTTCGGAGGTTGTGTCACGGCATGAGGTTCAGCGGTGACCTGTTAAGCTGGCATCTTCCCTCGGCTGGGTGTTCACCTCGACGGCGTCCTCGAAAAATAAGGTCGGAGAGGAACGAGAAAAAGACGACGATGACGAGGCAGAGCTAAGAGAGAACGGCGCTGGAAATTTTTTATTCTCGAATCATTTAGTTATTCGTTCAGGAATTAGCGGCAACTTGAACGCGAATCCGGTGGCGTTTTCTTATTGGTTCGAGTTAAAAGGGGCGAATCATAGGATATTTCATCCCCATTTCTACATAATTCCGGCGGGAACTTTTGGATATTCGGTTAGTTTTAGGTTCAGGGGCTTCTCTCACCCTGCGCGCCTTACGTTGTGGAATCCGTGCTGAATTGGGGCGGAGGTGACACACATAATTTCACAGTCAGTTCGAATATATCGGATTAGTATTTAAGAATGAAGCGAGTTTACTTGATGAGATACAGAATGATAAAATTCTCTAGGCATCGAAAGTAAATGAGGATCTGGACACAGACAATGTGAGATGAAATATTTTAAGAGGTGAGATAGATCGCCAGTATCAGTTCAGAGTTTTTCATAATGAGCAAAGGTTTTTTAAACGAATGTTCAATTGATTTTTGAAAAACAGCGAGCCATTAGGCAGCGAGACACGAGTCTACATGACAAGCGTATACACAGGGACTATAAAATGCACCTAAAGCTTATACCGATATTAGCTTAAATAGGAAGAATGAAAAAGTAAAATAAAAACGATAACCTAACAATCCAAACTAGACGCCGTCAAGGGAAATGTACGAATAAACACCGAGAATTACAGCTACGGCTAGGGACAATCAAGTAAGACCATGCATTCTAGCAACTTGCAAAACTAGGCATTTTCAATTGCGAAAGATACAACAGGTCATATAAGGACACCGTTAAGCAGCGCACCTTTACATGTACCGCTATATTACCCCGGAATAGCTATCAAGATTTTTGTGCATATACTATCCGAGGGCGTCTCGGCAGCTGAGTGGGAGAGAGACTCGATGCTGTTGCCTCGCAAGCTTTCTTTAAGCTATTACTATTCTCCGGAGTGTAATAGGTACAAATAGTTACTCAGAGCGCAGAGAGGTTATCACGGGTAAGTAAAGACAAAATCACAATGTCACAAATAATTCGGATGACACCGCTAGATTAAGATTCTGGCCATTTACCTACACAATTACCGTAGTAACGGCTGGTATAACACTCGAGTAAGATTCGATTATTACATTAGTATGGCTTCCATATTCTTTCTCACACACTAATTCTGCGCAACTTTATATCAGATTATAATGCTCCCTGTGTTTCATATCCTATATTAACACTCTAAATCTATCCATATATATCACATATTTTTATTATATGACTCCATCGCGCGAACTCACTCCTATATTATTAGACATACTGCCAAGAGCGAGCAACTAATCTTATTCACGAATTGAGCAAATTTAAGTCATTCCGATTCAATAGCTGTATTTAAAGGAGTAACCTTTCCCGATTTCTCTTAAGCGAGACTCGCCAACGCTTCTGTGTGCTGGCGTCTTATTTCTTCTTCTTCACCTACATCACCAGACGGTGTTCTGCAGAAGGGACAATGACCTTTCTGTAGAACCTGAAGTATATAGTCATCAGTATGAAACATCTGCGCACAAAGTGTCCTCATTGTAGTCGCAATTTACTAACATTTTCTAAGAGACTAAAAGACAAGATTACGTATTACCGAAACCCTCTCCATCCACAGTAAAACTGTCAATTCTTTCTTTAAAAGAGATTGAGAAATGACTTTTACATCTTACTCGTCGTCTGGTAAACATCTCTCTCTCTCGTCTCTCTCTAAGCATCTGTCGTATATAATCATAAACTATAGGATAGGAATTAATTGTGTACAATAAATCTATTATATATAGTATATATTAGATAATATATATAAGTATATAATTATTTAGATTAGTTGCTGGTTATATAATATCGTTATACTATTTTATTATATTCTAATGCAATATAAAATATGAATAATAAGAAAGTTTTATGATAATGAGTTAATAAAAATATATAGAATATTTATATATAATTAACATAAATATATACTATATATGGTATATTAAGGAAATTGTGAAAAAAATTATATAATTTACATAAAACTAATTGTATAGTATTGATATATATAAAAAATGATAGATATTGAGAATAATATTATGTATAATAAATATATATTTATTATTATAATATTATATACAGAGTATAATATATAGTATCCTAATATATATATATACTATTAATATATTAATATATATAAGGTATATAATTTAAAAATAAGTAGTCTTAAAAAAAATAAATGTTAATATAATAATATATGAGTAAATGAAAAAGAATATAATTATAATAAAAGGAAGTAAGAGTAATTATGAACAAATTATTAGTATATAGGATCTTTGAGAATTGTAGGTAGTTACTAATATGGATTAATATCAGCAAACATATCATAGATATATTATGACCAGTATATAATGTACCTATATATATCGTTTTTTATAGTGAAATGATATAAATATATATAGACCATTGTAATAGTAAATATAATATTAATATAAATTATATATATGTATATACTACCAACAAAATAACATAAATAAAGTATAATATGATAAGTAGCTAAGTAATTTTTATATAATATAAATAGAAATAATATATATATTTGAGATATAAAAATGATAATAGATCTTTTTGGATAAATATAATATTAAAATAATGATACCAATAAAGGAAGTAAATACAATAATAATAATACGGTTATGTAATATCTTATAATGACTATACAATATATATAAATACATGCTGTATTATTCATTCAATTGCTTATGGTAAAATTATAATGAAATATTTCTTTATGATCCCTGATGAAATATATGACACTGAGGTACATATATTTATAATTATATAATAAGAATCATCTAGACTATACTTTAAGTAAAATAGCAAATAGTTATATAAGTATTGATGATAAAATCATAATAGAAGTCACATTAATGAATAGAGTATAAATAAGATCAACGATCGATAGAAGCAGTAGTAAAAATGTGAGTTGAGAGCTATATTATTAATATGTTACGCAAGATTTGTGAATTTGAAGGAAAGTCAGAATTAAGTATATAACAGTATAGTATGAATTATGGTAAAGAAAATCTATGTAATTAAACTAAAGTAGAATATTATGTGATTAAATCCTTAATATAACTATACATGAACTAGAGTAATAATTTTAACAAATGTAAATGGGACGAAGCTATAATAAGAAGCATATTTTTAAATCCGACATCTTTCGCAGAAATACTAGCAATACACAAACAAGTTCTCTATATATCAGAATGAGATTTGAGTAACAATTGGGCATGATACCTTGTAAGAATATTCTTATTGCATGATATGTAGTAATAAATATGACATATATTACTATTATTATATATATATATATTAGATATATCTACTAATAAGTAGGTATTATATAGAGTAAGCTGACACTAATAATAGTAAGCTAAGCTTATGTATAATTAAATCATAAAGATAAGAATTTATATGAGGATAAGAGAAAAATATATTATTATAAATCAAATTTAAATATATAAGAAAACTGTAAATCAGTGAGGAAGTATCAATAGTATTATATTATATAAAATACATTAGAGAATAATAGTATAAAAGAAATTACGTGAGTAATATAAAGATATAAATATGTAATAATTATAATCATATAATAATATTATTACTAATTATATCTAACATGTTAAGAATTATTACGACTATATTATTATATTATGCACAATATGATACATTAAGATATTATTTAATATATAATTTTGATATTATAAAATACACACACACACAGTTTGTGAAAGTAAATTATTATATTATTAAATAATAAATTATATAAGTAAAAGAGATATTTAATATCAAGATACTTGCAATAGATTCAGTAGCTAGAGAATCACTGAAACATGTTGTTCAAGGTTTCTTGGCAACGAAAAAACTGAAATAGTGATATGTTTTTAAACAGCTGTGAGTAAATTCCAATAAAATAGGTTTAGAATGCTATTCTACTTCCATTCTTTCCCTTTTCATCTTTACTTCTTTCCATCACTTTTTTTATCTGGGAGGGATATAGTAAAGTGGGGGGATGGAATTAATCCAAATCTCAGACAAAAGAATAAAATAAAAAAGAAAAAGGGAAAATCTCAAAATAAAGTCACTATTCTATTATTTATTTAGAGTATGAACAAGCAACTGAAACTGATTTTTTTAAAGAATTCATATCTTAAATAGTGTGGTGGAATGGGAGGAGTTGGGTGTTAAATTTTTTGAAGTTGTGTCTAGGTCACATTTTTAAACTTATTATATTAGTAAAGACTCGTTTAAGTAGAGGGCCAATGTAGGAACAAGATACGCAGATGAAGATAAGAAGGAGTCAAGGGAGTTTGAAAAAGGTAAGTGAAAATTGATGATTTACGTACTCATAAGCTTTATGACTCAAACCACTATCACAATAAGTAAAATATGAGGAGCTGGCCACACACCACACAGAAGTGAAAGCTAAAGACAGAAATCATACCGGAACTAACACCAGGACAACTGCAAACAAGGCCTTATATAACTTGAGTAACACTGATTTCAGGACTTATGAAAACAATCAACCTCAGCAGTAACATCGGCATAACCTGAGAAGCAGAACTAACACACAGTCTTCTCTTTGAGGGCTTATACCTTAAACTAAATACTATTATTATAAGTAAAATATAATATTAAGATGGTTTCAGAAAACACCTTTGTTTGTTTATTGGTTGAGTGAGGTAGAGTATATATATATGTGGTTAGATTCAGGTAGGAGTGATGTCTGATGATTTGAGGAAGATCGAATTCAGAGTAAAATAAGTAGATAGTTGGAGAGGTTGGTTGATTTTGAGAGGGGATCGGAATGTATAAATGTGAAAATTGAGAGGTTGTTTTATTAAAAGTTGAATTTATACAAAGAGTGGCTAGGTAGACCACCCACCGGGTAAGTGAATTAATTGCATGTAATTAAGGTACAAGAGAAATGATATGGAGCAAAAGACTGAATGAGAGACGAAGATACATGTCTTATGATGCGATAAAGAGGTAGAGCAGCATTTGAAACTGAGTAGAAGAAGAAATGCCTAGAAGTGCTGAGTATCATCGGTGGGCATGACTAGAGTGAACAGAGGTCAAAGTAAAATTTAATAGCTGATGGTAGATGCCATTTGATGAAAAAGTAGGATAAAGTTGAGAGAGATAAAACATACCTGAAGGGAAAATCACAATTAACAGGAAAGGAAGGAAGAGGAGCCTCATCCAAAGATGAAGGTGCTGATGTGATGGAGCGAGGTGAGAAGAAAACTAGACATTGGAAGAAGACAAAGAGGAGGGAAAAGAAACCCAAAGAAGGGAGCTTCGAAGGAGCAAACGAACGTAGTAGCCATAGGTCCCGGGTCGCACAAAGACTGGATGATGGTCAAACGCAGATATTACGAATGGATGGATCAAGATCTTGTCGATAAGGAGAAAGGTAGGCGGAAGACCATAGTAATCAGGTGTCAGCATAGGTAAAGTACTTATCGGCACTCCGCGAGTTGACTCTCGGGAGAGCGTTTGCGAAAAGCTCTATACTGATGATCTGTAAGAGAAGAAGGAATGTAGACTTCTAGATGATAAAAGGTAAGACTGAGGTATGTCATAGAAATGGACGTTTTGTCGAAAAAGCACGTAGATAGAATACTATAGTTGTAGAGCTTAGAGGGCTATACGATTGAAAGGAATACAAGATATGGCTACCGGTTAAATTTTTGAGTCGGGGATCTGGTTTTTGAGACACGAGTATAAGCGCTCATCCCCGTATGTCAGATCTGAGGGAAGATAAGTATTGAGTCATTATAAGAGACGCTAGGAAGAAGAGTTTGAATGCAGAGTGACAGGTCACAAGCTTCGAAGAGCGACACAGCCGAGATCATAACACCGGCGGGAGGAACTTGCGAATGCTGGAGGGCGCACTATTTCGCCCTGGTTCGATTTCATTGGTGAGATCTCCAGGCGTAGCTTTCATGACACGATCATGTGTGATCACGAGGGATAATAGAGACATTGGAAATCAGTATATAGAGGAGTGAGAGGTAGTAAAGGATGGGTAGGGATGCCTAGAAAATCGTACACTGAGGGTAGTATATTAAGAATAAGAGAAAAAATGGAAGGTCCGAAGAAGATTGTGGCCTTTTCAGTAAGGAGAGTTTAGCTAGCGAGAACACTCAAGACGAATAGAGGGGAAGTATGAGGCAGGATATTATCAAAAGTTGCATAGAAGAGGAGTAATGCGAAGTGCAGCCCCAAGAAAATCTTTAATCAGTAGGAGAATCCGAGAGCTATGGGTGCGCACTTTTCTTTAGAATGAAGTAAAAGCGTCGGCTTGCTGTCTATATCGTGCGTAATAAGATAATCACACTGCAACGAATTCTTCTTCCGGGAGAGATATGAAAGAGAGGATTACGTAGGTAGAGTAAGAAGTGACTGAACTAGAGAGATGTTTTCCCTGCCCGATTACGCAAGATCTCGTCGTCCGAATTGGCGGCGCGTATAGGAACGAGAGGCTCCTATTCGAACCATGGATTTTTCTAGGAAGAAAAAATTTTATGTTAAAGTGAGACACGAACATCTCGAACCCATCGGCAAATTACGTGGCCATCTTGTATCCTTATCTCAGCGGTTACCCGTCTTAATGTAAAATAGCATGCCTGCCTTTGGAAAAACAGAGTCGAAGAGAAGATCCATATTGTCCGAGACAAGCTAAGTTACAAGAAACGAAAAGCCAATTGGTCCCCAGCAAAATTTATGCCCTATATATAAACGTGCCAAGAAAATTACGTCTATGTGGCGATGGGGGCGAATGAGTCGCTATGCGGTGAGAAAAAGGTAATATAGAAATTAAAATGTAGCATATAAAAGAATTAGTGGTCAGCAGTTTGAACCAATTGGAAAGGTGTAGGAAAGATTGGCTCGTATTTTAAAATAAGACGAGAGTAAGTGGTGAAAGCGAGTAAGAGTTGTAGCGTTGGGGGGTTTAAGATAAAAGTTAGGGTCGATTCGGGTATATGTGTAGATTCCTAATTAGGTGTTTCCAGGATCGTTGAGAAGTACTGACGAGGTCAGTGTATATGCAGAGCCTACGCTCCTAACCTTATCCGTATAGAGTAACAATTGATGAAGAGCGAGCCCATAGCCACAATGAGTGTGGTGTAAGATTTAAACATCCTCCTAGTAGAATAGAGGAGCTTGGGGTATATGTGAGATGGGAAAATAACAGTCTCATGAGTAAGATAGGTTACAATAGTAAAAGAACTTGAGAAAAAAATCTGGTTGCCATTGGGAGGCTAGTAGCATATAGAACAACAAGAGTAGAGTAGTTGGTAGAGGTAGGTAGTTGAGAGGGAAAGATTTTAACCCACAGGAGACATGTACTAAGAAAGGATAGTGAAGTATGTTCAGTAATCGTCTCAGAAGCGGTGTTAAAACAATCGGAATGGTTTATCAAGTTACCAATATGAGGGGTAGTGATACCTGAAGATAAAAAAGTTAGGTTGAGTTAGTAATATATAAGAAATGTGTGTGTGACAATGAGTGTTGAGTAGCGGAGATATAGTATGGCATATTAATATAATAAATATGAGAAAATACCATTATTTATATTATTATTTTAGAAAAAGTAGGGGTTAATTGATAAGAGTTAGTGAGTAGGTGTAGGCCCTGGATATTCTTAAAGTAGAGGTTATTGAATAACGATATACATTGATATATACGAGATATATCTAAAGTAGAGAATCCAGATTATACGCGTGTTACTGAGAGGTAAAAAAGTTATATGTAACCCTTACTTCACGCGCTGGCTTTTCTCGTCTACATTTTGATGATGACAACTCTCCTACCAAGGTTATGAGAGGGTAACATTGCCCCAAGCTTCTAATCTCTTTCTAATTACTCTCTATCTATCTATCTATCGATCAATCGATCTCCCCTATCTATTATGTATCTAAGCATATCTATCTAATCATATAGCTATACTTAGAATACTATCTAATCTGATCTAATGCATTTGCGAGTCATCTTATAATGTTATCAAAGTTATATTGATCTATTTGTTATTGGACGTCTCTCTCTTCTTCTCTGAGTTCGGTCTTCTATATGCCTATTATTAATATATGCTAAAAAGGAGAGGTGGAGTCTAGGGCAGGGGGTAGATAGGTATATTACTTGGTATAAACTATGATTATATTAGCATAGAAAGATATAAGTTATAAGATGAGTATTTTAAGAGTATTCAGTAATAAATAATAATAATTTATATATTGAATAATTAATTGAATTCCCATGTTATTATATTGAAATTGTTAGTTATAACAACAACCCAAATTAGTATCTTTCTCTTTCCATAATTTTATTTCCAATGATGGCTCCGAGGATGTCCCATATTCTAACGAAACAAACTTTTCGTTCAAACTGTAGCCTACTTCCATATTATTCTTCCTTCTCCATCACCCTCCAGACTATTTATGTCAAACATTCTCTGGTAGCCATGTCAGGCTGCCTTTTCATTATTCAATATTGATCCTGCGACTTATTATATCATTTGCGCTTCGTTATTTCAATAGCCTAAGAACTGAATTGAGTGATAATTATTCCACAATCAATATAGACTAGCTTCTCAACCTCTTCTCTTGGCCAATTCGCTTTGGCAACCTCTTGCATGCGTCTGTCACTCTTACTTTCTCAGTACCTCTTTATACCGATGACGTCTTGCTTAGAGTGATATACGTTGATTACTTAATCTTCATTGTTTGATTCTATTATTATTCTAATTGTATTCTCACTCGATAAAATAATTTTATTAAAGTGAATTTATTATGTAAGTACCCTATTCGTGGAAGAATTAACGTTTTTACTTACTAACTTGACTATATCTCTCCAACTATACATATGATTCTTGTATTCAGTCAGCCTATTTATCTTATTTTGCTTATTTATAATATTTAAAGGAATATAGTATTTTATTCATTTTATTTCTTATTCTTAGTTTAAAATCTATTCTCATTATTTACTCATTTTTTCATTACATATTCTTATTTCTTTTAATATCTCCATATAATAATGTGTACTTTCTTCTTAAAAAATTATAAAAGGAAGAAATTTTCCCTTTATTTTATTTTTATTTAATTATTGATTTAATGCTTAATTTCTTTTTTAAACCGTAATTGTTTGAAAATTGCACACAATATGCGGCATTCAAGGTCCTCTTTGAAACCGTGTAATCACAGAATATGTTGACTTCACAGATTCGCGTCTAGTTATTATTTCTGTGAACGCGTGAGCATTCAAACAGGTGCTTGCCCATAAAGGCATGTGACTATTAACAAAATTATATAAATTTTCTTCATTCGTTCCGTTCTTGTGACATCTTCTTCTTTGTCTTCTCCCTTTTCTTAAATACAAGACCGCACTATGTATTTTCTTCTTTCTTTTTCTTCCTTGTCCATTTTTTTTTATATTCCATCTTCCTCATCTATTTTTATGAATCTCAATTTTTAGCCAATTTTATTCCAGAAGAAACGTACTTTCTACCTTGTTCTGCTGTCCTCTTTTTTTTTGTGTGTTTCATTTTGTATTTTTCTCCTGTATGAAATGCATATAGCGTAAACTGAAAAATGGGTTTTTAATCCTTCTATTATTAAAGCTGTTTTTAACCCTTATATCTATTATATTTATCACTTTTCTATTCAATTACTAATTAACTATCTATATCTATCTATCTATTAGCTTATGTATGTATCTAGAATATTCTATATTCTATTACTAATCTATCTATACTATTCATTCGAGAATTTTCTTAAATCCTTTCATTAAAAAAATATTATGTTATCATAAACTAGTATGTTGTATATGTCATATGGCATATTGCCTTTGAAGCTGCTCAGTTCATCTTTTGATTCAATTACTTCATATATAATTATTCATCTTTTGATTCTTCAACTCGTTTTCAGGTTTGATATCCTATATAATTATCCTATAGATTGATCTTGGAGCTCTCTCAAACATCTCCTCACTCTATTTCCGTGCGGTTTCTCCCGTCATTATACATCTAACTCATTTTAGTGTCCCATTTTCATTTCTTTTTATTAATATAATATTTATGAGGTTAACACATTACTCTTTTTTTCCTCGAGTCCTTTGGCATTTCTCTTCGTTCTTTGTATCTTAAAATCAGTGTTCTTGGAGTCCGTTTCACGTCTTTTGATAATCAAATCGCGTGTTCCTGCCTCTTTTCTTTCTTCTGTATCTATATATTCGCGCGTTCCCTTGTCTCTTTATTGCTCTCTCGGCTCATGTTAACCCTCAAAATGTAAATATCTTGTTTCTCTTTCCGTGTCACTTTGATGTTATTCTAAGTACAACTTGTTATCTAAGACCGCCTATGTCTCTCCATCCTTTTGTATCTAAGCCCCTCTCTATCTTTTCTTTCTTTGTATCTAACCCGTTATCTGGTTCTTCGTTCTCTGTACCTAAGCCCGCCTCTATCTCTTTGTTCTTAGTATCTGTATCTAAGCCGTATCTATCTCTTCTTTCCCTATATTAGCTTCAGTGTTTGTGCTTATATTCTCTCTATCTAAACTTATGTCTCTCTTTCTTTCTCTTTCCTCTCTGTAGTCCTTCTTCCTCTCTTCGATCAGAATCAAAGCCCGTGTCTATGTCTACGTTCTCTGTATCTAAGCCCGTGTCTGTCTTTTCACTCTCTGTATCTAAGTCCGTGTTCCCGTTTTTATTTCCCTAAAGGCAAAAGCTTAAAAATAAATCTTATTAGATGAAGAATCATCCGAAATAAAAAAGGTCTTGCAAAAAGAAAACTTTCTTTTTAAGGGAATTTTAATATATATGAAAAAAATTTCTTTTTTCTAGGGGGATTTTAAAAAGAAAGAGGGGGAAAATATAAATGAAAATACAGTACCTTGATCTATAAATTGGTACATAAAACAGGAAGACAAGGTCATGAATTGTTGGCTACGCGTGAGAAGAAGTTATGACTTCTTCTGTTAAAAACAAGACAATTAACACAACAATAAAAAAAAAAAATTCCAAAAAAAAATCGAATAATTTTTGGTTAAAAAACGAAAAAAAGAGAGAGCGGTAAAGAATAGAAGAAAGGAAAAATAACAAATTAGAAAGGAAAGGTAAATCAAAAATAGAAAATCATTTTAAGAAAATATTTGGAAAATCAAACTCTCTTTCTTTCATTTTAATTCAATTGTAAAAAAATTTGTTCAGAAAAACGATGTAGCAAACATTATTTAGTGGTACACAGTAATCTAGATACTGCGAAAGGAACCAATCGTCATTTCTCATACATGCATGGTCATCCATGTATATAGTCCTATACATACATACGTACGTTCATAACTTTACGCCGAAACACTAAATTCCTCACATCCCTGCCAACTCTTTAGAGTAGCCCAAAGTACCGTCTAAAATCCCAACCTTTACCACCTACCTTGCACTACAGCAATATTTTCAATACTATTTCCCTCCAGTCCAGACAATATAACACTACCCAACACATTCACACATTGATCATTTATAACTACCTTAACTTTCATACAAACCTCTTCATCACAACACATATTTTTATATCTTACTCTATTTAAGTCCGCGTCTCGCGCCCACTTGAGGGGAAATGGGCGTTAGGCAAGGGTCTAGGGTGAGGTTTACTTTCATTATCTATTTTAATATTTCTATTTTTAAATAAATAACTCTATTCTTACATATGTTAATCAATTTATCAATACTCTACAAACCACTTCATCACATTAATCACATATTTGCTAAACACACGTAATCCCTGGAACACCTCAATCTCAAACCCTTCAACGTAATCAAAACACTACGCTACTCCATATACCGCGAGCACTGCTAGTGAGTCGGTGCGACTTAAAGATTAGACCTCAGTTACAGCTCAAAACCCTTCATGCTTGAAAGCATTACCGAGAAAGGGATTATTTCTGGGTGGCTGGGTGGCCGGGTGGCTGGGCGGCTGGGTGACTGGGTGATGCATGGCCTTTTAATCTGAGAATTTCAGTAAGCCTGTTATAAATTTTTAACGACTAAACAAATTTGTAGGGAGCCATGCACACCCTGGTGCCAGTGGCCCCTCCCCTATAGTTACGCCTATGATTGCCAGACGGAGACTGAATCACCACCCAAACCTAAAATCAAACAATCAAAAAATCAAACTTACAATCAAACGTTTAAGCATACAATCAAGCAATCAAACTTACAATCAAACTTACAATTAAATTATTATTAAGCTTACTATCAGAACAATCAAACTTCCAGTAAAACAATCAAACAATCAAATTTACAAATTTCAAACAATCAAACTCCCAATAAAGCAACCAAGCTTACAATCAAACAATGAAACTCACAATCAAACAATCAAACTTACAATCAAACAATCAAAACTTAATCAGAAAAACTAACTTGATGTACAATCAAATAAATCAAATTTTCACAATCAAGAATAAACAATTATATTTTCAAATATTCAAACAATCGAACTTACAATCAAACAATCATAAATTATAAATATAATCAACAAGGAAATTCCCATCCCCAATCCCCATATTGATTTAACTTCCATCACATGCTTCAATCCCACACTCGTTTCCTTCTTCACTCAAAATACTAGCGTAAAGTAAGATCACAAATCTCCTACCTAAATCCTTACCAAATCTTCGTAACTAAACTTTAACGAATACTCCATGCTGACCCGACAGATAAAAATGTATTTACTCACCTCACACATTCCTATTTCCTCACAGAAATCAATCGATTTCCTATCATTTCCAATTTCTCCCTTAACCCCAAAGGAACCTGTTATTATTTCCCTTATATATATATATATATATATATATATTATAATATTATATATATAAACTATCATATATATTACACCAATTATATTATATTAATATTATACCACTAAATACTAATATATACAATTATATATTAATAAGTACATATATATATACAATATATATATATATACTATAAACATGTTATATATATATAATATAATATATATATATAGTATATCATATATATATATATTATATTTATATATGAATATATATATCACATACTATATCGTTTATATATTAATAAATAATATATATATATATATATGATACCTAATCCATCATATATATTAATATGAATATATATTAAACACCTATATATATCACGTACACTAATATATATCTCTTGAACTATAAACTATCTAATATTAATATATATATATATATATAATTACTACCTGAATATTTTAGAATAAAAGCTATATATAGAGAATAGAATAAATATTGTACCTAGTAGCACAATATCACCTAATCGTATTAATGTTACTAGTATTATAGCGTTATAATATGTATATACGTTAAGTATAAAGTCGTAACTTAAAAGATAGTGAGGCCTGAGTGGTATATAGTTGGGGTTTGGTGGCTGGCCACTAGGTATATGGTTAATTATATATTATGGGTAATTATTTTTAGGTAGTATTATTTATTATTTTATTATGTATATATAATGAGAGGTCTACTTTGTATATTATATATTCTATAGTTGATATTATTAGGTAATCGAGTTTTATTTATGATTTATTTGAGTTAGTGTATATTTCGGTTACCGGTTTAATATCTATATTTACTAATATAATTATTACTTATATATATATTAACTATCTCTTATTTATGATATTCCTATTTATTTTTATATATACACTTATATATATATATATAAGATATCATATATATATATATATAAACACTATACTATTATTATCGCTGTTATTAATATGTAGGCGAGGGAATTATATATACCGCTGTATTATTTATGCCTATGCTAATTAATTTATTTTGTCTCCCCTTACAGAGAGAGATACTCTTATATCCCGTGAACCTTCTCAGGTTAACTTATATATATATATATATATATATATATATATATATATAGTTATGTTCTTCACATGCTATCTAATGACTCGAACTTAGCTATCAAAATGATGAGTTTTTTATTACCATTGCACGTTTGCCACATACACTAAAGTTATATGTACCAGTAGGACAGAAATAAAATTTATATTAGATAACATACTTTATAAAATCACGAGTACATTAAATAGGGAGTTAAACGGCACCAATACAAACAGTAATTTAGTGAGAGAAATATTACATTTTAAAATATGCAATTTACAGATTTCGATTTTTATGGATATTAAGAGTGAGATTGAAATAAATACTGATCATACGAAGCAGCTCGAACCTGTGTTTCATATTTGGGAGAAGAGAATATATAGGATTAACTATTGTCATTGGTGACGACTTGAGAGGATAGAATGTAAATGGTGTTTTAGATAATAGTAATGTTGCTAAATATTTAATCAAGTAGACACGCATTCAAAGAATGTCTGGGTCTTTAAAGTGTGGACAACCTCAATGGAAATAATATAAACTGCAATATTTAGACTATATATATTAGGCTAGCTGTATGTATAACTCCTATACACGAATGAAACATATGCCGGGAAGTATGCCCCAGGATGAGAAAAAGGTAGAAATAAAAGAGATAGTGTTTTATTAGATGTAATAAATGTGGTGCGGTAGATTAGCTGTTGTTTATATGAATATGTGGTAAAGAGATAGTAGTAGAAAGTAATTAGTATAATAAGAAATAATAGAGTAGATTATGGATTAGAAATCAAAATTTATTTGAATGAATGGATGAGAATACATATACTATGTAGGTACAATATATAAGCTTAAATGGTATAAACAAAACGAAATTCTCATGTATGGTATGACATAAGATCTATAATGAATTATATCATTAAAATATAATATTATATATCACTTATTTATAATTAATTAGTTATATATATATATATATATATATATACTATAGATAGATAGATAGATAGGATGATAATATAAAAATAATTTATAGTATTATTTATGTTCAGTGAGTGATAAAGATATCCTTTCGATTAGAAATTTTCTGTCAATTAGAGTAGTAATATTATTTAAATAGTTATTGGTAGATAAAGTAGTATACAATATGAGTAATGTACATTATAGTGTACTATAAATTATATGTTAGACACGTATATGGTATTACTTATTTATATATATATGATATATATACTTAGAGGTAGCGATAATCATGCTATATTATATGGTCTATATATATAAGAGTATGAGTTCAAACTATTTATTATAGATTTTATTAATATATAATTAGAGAGATATAAATATTATATCTAAGTAATAATATTTAGATATAGTTATTAGCTGGAATTAGGTAGTATATAGTGTAAAGTTATAATATAATAATAAAGGAAGCTTTATATCATGATATATGAGATAAGTTGATTCAGAAGTAGGGACTACATGAGAAATTTAGATGTTATTGATATAATATATAGTATATTAGTATAATTACAAAATAATAGGGTATATGGAGTATAGATATATGATATATATATAATATATATATATATATATATATATCAAACAGGTGGTTATTTTGAAAACAATTTGGAGGAAAAATAATATAGTAATAAGTATTAAGGTATATAGTAATATTATACTATGAACATGTATAATTATATTATACTATGTATGAGAATAGAATAGTATAAGTATTAATTATGAGTTAATGTATTGATGTAAGATATAATAATATATATTAATAACGTATAATTTCTTTAAATATTAAGATACACAAGAGTTATAATAATATTTTATATATATATATATATCTTATATACAATATAAAATATTATATTTATTATTATATATATATCATATTTTTAGAGATTATATGTGTGTATAGGGTATAGTTTATCATAAGAATATAATGGATATATGCTATATAGTATTATATAAGATGAGAAATAATATAAGTATTAGAAATCCTTTCAATTGAATGATATAGGTTATATGAGTAAGAAGTATAATGATTAGTATTAATATATATATATATAGAAGTATGTATTAGCTTATATATATATTATATTAGGATGAATTAAATTATTTTACGGGAGTTAATAAGATGATGCTAAGTATTTAATAAGTAGTAGGAGTATATTAAAAATGGAGATTAAAATATAAATATAATATCTATAGCGAGAGATATATCATATTATATATATGTAGTTATGATGTTATTCATCATTTAGGAGTGGTGGAAAAAATTATTATTGAGTGTGAATAGATAGTGAGTATTATATGGTTGACTATTAATTATGAGATATGGATAGAGGAGGTATATAAGTGTATTATGTATTAACGAAATAAGCATGTTCTAGGAGAGGAAAAAGATATTATTAGTTAAAATATATATAATATATTTATTGGAGAGTAGTAGTATGAATGAGAGTTAATAGTATATATGGTCAAATAGTATACATATATAGTACCAGTATATAATATAAGAGAACACTATAAATTATAATACGAAGTATAAATAATGATAGTATAGTGTATATAAGAACGCGCTTACTTTATTTACTCACACTGATATCTTAATATGTGAGTTGTTTAATTTAATTTATTATTATATTATTATATTAATAAGAGCATAATTATTTATGCATTGATCTGAGTTATTATTTATTATATTATTATATTAATTATTAATTATTATGATATTTTGATTATATATATAATAATTATGAGATTATTATTATTGATTATATTATAAACCATTTCTATAACAAAGTGTGGAATAAGGTGGAATTATTGGAGAATAAATACGCGAATTCAGGTGAGCGCGCGAGTGCGAGTGATGAGAGAGAGAATAGGTTTATCTCTTTACTGAGGCTAAAAGAAAATTCGCTATATTATGTATATATATACTGAGCTGTAGGGATAACTATTCAATTTTGACAATGTAAAAACATATCATATAATAATTAATGTATATATTAAGTAATATAAAGTATAGAATATATGGAGGCAATATATATACAGGAATATGTATGTAGGTAATGTATTGAGTATAATTAGATGGCTATTAAAAGTATATAAGGTTAATAAATAGTATATAGTATATTTATATATATATATAGATTAGTAACTATAAATTAAAGCTTATAATAGAAGGTATTAGGAAATAGAATGTATAATGATTATTGTATATAAGATTAGTAATTAGTAAAGTACGAGTACGTGTATATACTGGACTATAAATAGGGTGGACAGAGTAGTATATAATAAAGGTTATAATAACCTAATACTTATTTTGATTAATTATAAAATTTATGGGTAACTATTATAATAAAATAAATGTATAATATAAAAATTAATAGTATTCATAAAAATGTATAATATGATAGTTCAAATAAAGGGGAAATGTTTATATATATACTATTAAATATGATATCAATTATTACATACTTTCTATATATATTTATATCTATTTATCATAATTTATAATATATATATATATATATATAGTTTAATATATATATATATATATAATATAATATATATATTAATATAGTAGTACCATAGGGTTTTGTTTATATATATATATATATAATATTATATAGAATATATAATATATAAATAATCTAAATAGATAATATTAATATATATTATATATATATATATATATATATATATATTATATATATATATATATATATATATATTTATAGGTAATATCACTTATATATATATATATATATATATATATTCGCTTACAGGCAGATACGTTTTCAAGAAGGAAATAAAAATCAGAAGAGGACTCACCCAAACTAATTATAAGGTATTTTCTTTCTAGACACCTCTCTTCTGTATAATTCTTTTCCTTCTGTTTTTCCTGCGGAATATAATCTCTCTCACTTTCAGGACTAGGTCTAGTTCCTCGGCGAAATTTGAGTTACATGTAGACATTTTTAATGTTTTAATACCCTCTCTTTGAATAGGACTCTGCCAGTGAAGGGTATTAAAAACTGTAGAAAACACACACACACACCACCACACACACACACACACACACGAATACACACAACACAAACCTAAAGCAAATCATTCAGGTAATAGCAGAGACGAGTTTTAAAGAGAAGATTAAATACCGAAGGATAAAGAGAAGATGGCGAAGAATTCCACCGAGCAGAGATGACTGGAATGAAGGTGGTATCAATAGAACAAAATTAAAGGCTCCAAAATTCATGCAAAACTTGTGGGAAATCACGACACATCCTATCAGCAAAAAAATAATCTATGGTTCACGTTCAGTATCCCATTAGGACCATTGTTTAAATTCTTAATGGATCAATACGATATCCCATGGGATCCATTGGTGTTTTAAGACAAATAAAAAAGACGAATTTCCTATAGGAAATTTCCCAACGTCTCCCATAGGAAATTCCGTATGGATCAATCGGAACCCAACAGAAAGCGTATCTAATTAAGCTGAAATTTTGTAAAAAATGTAACTAGGAAAATTATTATTATTATTATTATTATTATTATTATTATTATTATTATTATTATTATTATTATTATTATTATTATTATTATTATTATTATTATCATTATCATTATCATTATCATTATCATTATCATTATCATTATCATTATCATTATCATTATCATTATTATTATTATTATTATTATTATTATTATTATTATTATTATTATTATTATTATTATTATTATTATTATTATTATTATTATTATTATTATTATTATTATTATTATTTATTATTTATTATTTATTATTTATTATTTATTATTTATTTTTTATTTTTTATTATTTATTATTTATTATTTATTATTTATTATTTATTATTTATTATTATTTATTATTTATTATTTATTATTTATTATTTATTATTATTATTTATTATTTATTATTTATT
>JABUQX010138601.1:0-2500 GCA_015478945.1 Trachelipus rathkii
ATATATATATATATATATATATATATATATATATATATTATACTATATATATATATATATATATATATATATATATATATATACTCGCCGCCGATATATATATATATCTTACTCTCAAATCTTACATCACACCTCCCAGTAAGGCTCACAACGGAAGAGCCTGTCCAGTGAGCCAACCTCCGCTTTCATTGTGTTCTATCGATCACAATCCCATCGCATCAGCTCATCCATTGCAGGCATCCGGTGTCTCCTTAATGAATCCTCTACTGTGTCTCTCCATCTCTTCCGCGGTCTTCCTCTCGGCCTCACTCCTCCGGTCTCCACCTCCACCTCCTACTGGCAACTCTCTCTTCCACGCGTCTCTCAGGTGTCCCCACTCATCTTTAGTCTGGCTGCGTCCACTTTATTCATCAGGGGTTTCACACCCACGCTCTCCCTCACTGTCTCGTTTACCGCCACTCTGTCTCTCTTCGCGTTACCAATTACCGTCACTCAACACTTGATCTCCGCTGTCTGAGATTTTACTCTCCTCTCTCCCTGTCATGCTTCATGTCTCTGCCCCATACAACAGTATTGCTGTCAACACTCCCTCGTATATTGCTCTCTTCACCTCTTTGTTCATATATTTATCTTTCAAGATGGGGTATACTGCTCTTACAGTCCTGCCATACTGCTCAATCCTACTCGTAATTTCCTTTGCACACCCCTCTTCTCTTCCAAATGTGCTACCTAGGTATTTATATCTGTCCACATTTTTAATCTCTCTAACATCTACATCCACTATCAACTCCTTATCCTCCTCCCTACTTACTATCATTATTTCTGTTTTCTCAACATTCATATTTAATCCAGCTTCTCTCAATTTTTCTGCGAAACACAGCACTATTTGCCTCAACCTCTCACCATCTCCACTCCAACACACCAAATCATCTGCATATACCATGATGTTTCTGTCAATATCCTCTAAACTCTTCTTTACACCTTTTATGACTGTCCAAATACGCTATAAACAGTATCGGCGACAACACACTACCCTGCCATAGAAAATGCCAACCATAACACATTACCGTTCTTAGACACTTTATTAATATCAGATCACAACACTAAACCTTCTTTCACTGTATACAGGAAGCCCACCCCCTACCCCACATACTTACATTGGTACTCCACACACACAAAAAACACCAAACAAGCCACACTATCTGCTCTATACTTACGCGCTTTCAAAATATGTTCTCCTGCTTACCTAAACAATGAAACAGAATTTCTAAAAACCACATTCCAAAAACTAAAATATCCTTCTTTTATAATTAATCAGGCATATAAAAAAGCAAAAAACAAATTTTACGACATAAATAATACCAAACACAATACCAAGAAGACATACATACCCATCCCAAACATAAACTACCATCACATACAAAAATTACTCCCACCACACTTACAACTAGTTCCGTCAAATAATATTAATATAAAAACTGTACTAAAACCCCCGAAATCAAAAATAAATGACCCCCCATGTATATACAAAATCCCCTGTAATAATTGCAACAATCATTATTTCGGTGAAACCATAGATTTCAAACGCAGAAAATCCCAGCATAAACATGATCTAAACACACATGATGAAAACTCTGCCTTAACACACCATAGACTTAACAACAACCATCACATTAACATTAATAACGTCCATCATTCGTAATATTACAAACACAAAAATCAGAAAATCTGCAGAAACATTTTGCATATACAATCTTCCAAATTTCAACCGCCGCCCTGGGGATCAAACTATAGACTATATACAGAACAATAATATGAAGAGTTCAACATTCTACAAAAATATCTTAAATAACCAACTTCCTCAGAACTAAATAGAATCACATAGAAGACAGTTTTTCGCCTTGTTTAACCGTCAAAGCTAGAAGAAGGTCATGTTAATACAATGACGAAAGCTCGCAAATGTATATAAGTTTTAAATTGTGTTTTATGTGTTTTTAAATATAAAATAGATTCCTAATAGCAACAAAGGGTTTTAATCATTCATATATATATATATATATATATATATATATATATATATATATATATATATATATATATATATATATATATATATATATATATATATATACTATATATATACTGTAAGAAAAACTATATTTTGACACAGCTTACAAATAAAATATAAAGGTTTCCATTAAATATTAAAGCCATTTATATGATTGCCTAAATTTTAGATATTTCAATGCTATTAAAAATAATTAGCTAAATGGATGCAATTGTAAACAGAAATTGATTAAAAATTGTTTTAACTAATTAATTCCATCAAGGATTGGGTCTACTTAG
This sequence comes from Trachelipus rathkii, assembly GCA_015478945.1. Taxonomy (NCBI): domain Eukaryota; kingdom Metazoa; phylum Arthropoda; class Malacostraca; order Isopoda; family Trachelipodidae; genus Trachelipus; species Trachelipus rathkii. The sequence continues at coordinate 2,347 of JABUQX010138601.1, forward strand.
CTTTAAAATTTTGTTGCTTTTACCTTCCTATTCATTATTTGCTCCGATATATATATATATATATATATATATATATATATATCTTATATATATAATAATAATAATATGTATATGTATAATAGCAATATATGCTCTAGCATTCATAATAATAATA
>JABUQX010138601.1:20000-22500 GCA_015478945.1 Trachelipus rathkii
ATATGTAATCTATCTGCTCGCCCCACTCCAATCGCAATTTTTTTTCCCTCATTAAATAAGTTAAGATAATTTGGTTGCGATTTTTAATTTCTTCTTGATTCATATTTTTTTATACTTATAAATAAGACTTTAAAACTATGTAAGTTAAAATAATTTGGTTGAGATTGTTAATTTCTTCTTGATTCATATTTTTTTTTATACTTATAAAAAAGACTTTAAAACGTATGTAAGTTAAAATAATTTGGTTGCGATTTTTAATTTCTTCTTGATTCATATTTTTTTATACTTATAAATAAGACTTTAAAACGTATGTAATGCTACTCTATATTATTTTCTTATTCTTAATTATATCCTTATTAATATATTGCTGTTCCAGATTTGATATAAATATAACAAAATTAAAAAAGTATAATGCCTAAAACTTCGAATCCTATATGGGACTATTTTAAGGTGAAAGATGATGATATTAGCAAAGCAGTGTGCATACTATGCAAGAAGAATTTGTCCAGAGGAAGTAAAGTACCTCACAAAATGACAACAACAAATCTTCTAAACCATCTCAAAGGGGTGCATAATGCCGTTCACAATAAAATGAAATTCATGATCTCCAATGCTAAATCCTCAAACGAAGTAGTTGAAAATCAAAAGTATTTAACAGATTTTTGCACAACAAAAGTAGCACAAGAAGTAGAAAAATGCGATGATCCCGAACCAAGCGGAAACAGCAGACCCATAGGGGAAAGCTCAAATATGTCTGCACCAGAAACATCGAGACAGGTAAATTTTGGTTTATTATGAATAAAATAGGTAGAGTTGTTATGTTGAAAATATTCATATTATATTAATAAATATATAAAAAAGAAAAAGAAAACAAATGTAAGTTATGTAACTAAAAACTTTTACTACTTTATAGTTTATTTATTGATATTAAACAACAATGCGATTACTTTTAAATCAATGTTGCTTTCATTTTCCTAGGTTAAATTAATAATTTTTTTGAATACATTTTAATTTTTAAGAACTAATTATGTGAAACTAATTTATATTCAGGCATCTTTACAAGAAATTTGGACAAGAAAAGAAGTGTGGCAACATGATCATCCTAAGGCTAAGAGTATTACCCGTCTTATTGGTGAAATGATATGTTTAGATCTGCAGCCATATTCTGTTGTGGATGATAAAGGATTTAAGCGGCTTTTAAAGCATCTAGCCCCAAAATATAAAGTACCTTGTCGGACTCATTTCTCCACTAAAGTTATTCCTCTAATGTATGAAACAATAAAGGCTAAAGTAAAGTATGAATTAGATCAAGTTAATTTCATTAGTTTAACTACCGATGGTTGGACATGCCAGCACACTAACGAGTCATTTTATAGTTTGACTGCTAGATTTTTAACACCTGAATACAAACTTAAAAATTATATCTTGCAAGTTTCACACTTTTCTGAGGCCCATACCGGAAGTAATATTGGCAAATTCATCAATGAATCACTGCAAACTTGGGGTATACCTAATGAAAAAGTGCATATGATTTTAACAGATAATGCAGCCAATGTCCTGTCTGCTATTAAAGAATCCAACTTGACAATTAAACATCTGCCATGTGTAATACATACAATGCAACTTTGTATTCAAAACAAGCTCTTCAAAGAACAAAGAGCAGTAAGTAATATGCTAGCTGTATTCCGAGCAATAGCAGGACATTTTCATCACTCCTCAAGTGGAGTGGCAAAATTTAAAGAAATTCAAAGTCAACTAAGTTTACCAGAGCATAAAATAATCCAGGATGTTTCCACAAGATGGAATTCGACGTATTATATGCTTCAAAGATTTTGTGAACAGAAAAAGGCCATTGCATTATATTTCATTTCTAGAAATCATGCAAATTTGAAAAACCCAACAGAGAGCCAATGGGATCTTGCTGAAATGCTTGTATGCATTCTGCAACACTTTGAAAAAGCCACAAAAGACATGAGTGCAGATGATGCATCTATATCACAGATAATACCATTTATTCATTCAATGGAGAAGTTTCTCAAATTTGCTAGTAACACAGCAACTGGGATAAAAACTGTTGTAGATGAGCTAAAAACAGACTTTATAACTCGCTTTCAGAAATATAAGGAGAATGATAGTTTAAAGATTGCTATGATGCTTGATCCCCGTTTCAAATTCAATTTTGTTGATAAAACCGATGAAAGTGTAATGAAAGTAATTATTTTTCAAGAGTACTTCAAATTTTATTCTAAATCTCCCTTAAATCAAAGACTAGAAGTTAATAACACTGAAACAATGAACAGTGACTCAGATTCAGAAGGATCATTTTCACCTGCTGCATCAGATTCAGATGGCTCAACTGGCAAAAAAAGGAAATTAATGAATATGGACATTTACAGCTTCTACCATAAAAGTGTAGCAAATGAAGCTGAAATAACTGCTACAACGGGCAAAAGGAGCAGAAAAGACCTGATAAATCAAAAATCAAAAACTATTGAAGAAC
>JABUQX010138601.1:27500-30000 GCA_015478945.1 Trachelipus rathkii
TCGTAAATCTCGAATCTCCTAACTTCGATGTTCTGTGGCTCAAAATCTTTCTTCCTTCTACTACAATAATCTTGTGCTTCTGCTACTGTTCTCCAAATAGAACAGATTTTCACTCCTTCTTTGAATATCTTACTACTTCTCAATGAGACTGTTATATCTTCTCATCCAAATACTGAGGTCCTCTATTTAGGGGATTTCAATGTACACAACACTGAATGGTTGGGGTCCTCTCATACTGATTTAGGTGGGGAGGAGGCCGAATCATTCAGCATTCTCAACGATCTGGAGCAACTAATTAAAGAACCCACACACATTCCGGATCGTCCCAACCAATTCTTGAACACACTCGACAAATGTTTCACCACTAATCTTTCTCTATAAATACGTCACCTTCGGTCCAATCGGTAAATCTGACCACAACCTTATATCTCTTAATTTTAATACTTTCTCTCCAACAGCTCCATCCTGCCCCATGCGTTTTTTCTGGCACTTTGATCGGGCTGATTGGGGGGCCTTGCGTTGCTTCTACGCTAACTATAATTGGAGTGACTGCTTTGTCTCTGGTGACGCTTCAGCTTCTGCCGATAAGGTGGGAGCTGTATCGTTGATGGGATGAGCAAGTTCATTCCTTCTTCGGATAAATCTTTCTCTCTTCAAAACTATGGTTCGACCGTGCTTGCTCTCTGGCCATTCAGGCTAGAAACATTGCGTATCGGGAGTGGAAAATTCTCGTTCTCCTATCACTCTTGCTAATTTTCATTCAGCTAGAAATTGTTGCAGGGATACTCTTCGACGAGCAAAGCGGGCTTTCATCAAACGAAAGTGCGCTAACCTCCTGGTTCTCCTACTGAAAATCTTTCTGGCCTCTTGCCAAAACATCTCTAACAACTTCTGTAAATCTGTCTTTCCTCCTCTTATTCGCTCTGATGGTTCTGTTGCTAATTCTCCAACTGAAAAGGCCAATCTCTTCGGCCTCCTATTTTCCTCTAACTCAACCCTGGACGATTCTGGCATTCCTCATCCTCCTCCTTCTCCTCTCAGGTGTCCTATGCCTTTGCCTGTGATTACATTCGATCGGGTGCATGGGCTCCTGAAATCTACGAACGTTAGGAAGGCGGGTGGCCCGGATGGCATTCCTCCCCGAGTTTTGAGGGAGTGTGCTCCCGTGTCCCCGCCCCCTCGTTCAACTATATTCTATGTCTCAATACTAACACTTTCTCTCAGTGTTGGAAGCACGCACATGTCCAACCTATTCCGAAAAAAAGGAAGCCGCTCTGATCCTTCTAACTATCGCCCTATAGCTCTTACTTGTATTCTATCTAAGATCTTTGAAACTCTTCTCAACTCTCACTTCTTAGATCATCTGGAATCTCATTCACTTCTTTCCGATCGCCAGTACGGCTTTCGGCGCTCGAGGTCTACTGGCGATATACTTTCCTATCTTTCTGATTTATGGTTTTCCGCCCTTAAGAACTACGGGGAGACTTGCGTGGTGGCGCTTGACATATCCAAAGCATTTGACCGGGTATGGCACGCGTCGCTGCTCTCCAAGCTCCCCTCCTTTGGGTTTCCTCCTTCTCTTTGCTTACTTATGTCTAGTTTTCTTTCAAATCGCTCAATATCGGCTGTTGCTGATGGGGCGACTTCTTCTTCCTTTTCTGTCAATAGTGGTGTTCCTCAGGGTTCTGTCTTATCTCCTACTTTATTCCTACTTTTCATTAATGATCTTCTCACCTGCACATCTAACTCTATCCACCCATATGCCGATGACTCGACCCCCTTCATTCTTCATCTCATTTCAATTCTTGCCCCTTCTTTTTAATTCTAGAATTGCCTCTCGTCTTAATCTTTCTGATTCTATTCTCGCTGATCTGATAGAATTTCCGATAGCTCCGTCTTGAACCTTGTGAAATTTTAATTTTTAAAAACTCAACTCTTACAAATCTCCTCTCTAAGACACCTTCTAATTCTCCTATCTCTTTCGGACGGTTCTCTCGTCTCTCCTGTTGACAATATAAACATCCTTGGCCTTAACATAAACAAAAAAATGTCTTGGAAACCTCACATCACAACGGTTGCTAAGGTGGCCTCAAAGAAACTGGGAGTTCTGTTTAGACTGCGAGACTTTTTTTCCTCTTCAGTTACTCCAGCTATAAAAGGGTCTCATCCGCCCTTGTATGGAGTACTGCTCGCATATCTGGGGGGCTCAGGTTTCACCCGGCTTTTTGGATAGGGTCGAGTCGGCAAAAAGACTTATAAACTGTCCTTGTACCTCTAGTTCACTTGACCCCCTATCTTTGCGGCGCGATGTTGGTGCTTTAAGCCTTTTCTATAGGTACCGTAGCGGCAAGTGCTCGAGGGAATTTTCCACCGCGTGCCACCACCTTTAAGACGCCCTCGTACAAGGGGCGCTGTGTCGGCACATGAGTTTTGTGTTGATATCAGCAACTCCAGACTAGTTCGCTGCGGTGCCTCCTTCTTTCTGCCACCTCGGTTCTGT
>JABUQX010138602.1:0-7500 GCA_015478945.1 Trachelipus rathkii
GTGTTGCCGCATCGGCTTAAATGCCTTTTGTGCCTTGTTGTTTCCTTCACAGGTCGAAATGTCCACTGTGCGCGGGTACTGCCTCTGTCATCTTGAGGAAGTTTCTTATTACCCAGTTTTGTCTTCTTACTCTCTTTTTCACGTCTGATCGTCTTCCGTCATTACTTCCACCGTTCATATACTTACCCTGTGGGTTCTTTTTTGTTTGGGTTTATTTTGCTCCAAGTGCACTCGGTCTCTCTCTCAATTGGATTGGACTTTGCGTTTGCGGCCTCGTGTTATGGTGCGTCGCTTCACTGTGCTTTTCAGTGCGCAGCGGGGCGCTCTTGGGGTGTGCGTTTGTCTTCGGGAATCCTCCTATGCCCATCTTTTACTCGGAGTTTTACTCCAGGTCTCCTCTGCTGCTTCTTTTACTGTTGTCTGGTACTGTCCCCCTTCTGGTGTCTGACCCCTCTTAATTTATTCTAGGGTTCTGGACTTATTGATTTTCAAACATATCCCTTTGGGTCCTGGTCCAGTGCTTCTTCAGTGACTCCAACTGTTAATCACATTTCTCTTTTCTTATTCTGCGAAACTTATCTGTCTTCACCTCCAGTCCGTTACCAATAATCTATGCATCCAAATATTATATTGTTACTCCAGCATCACTTTCACGATCCCATATTTGGCCTACTAGTCATAACGCTATTACATAGATAATTCAGATATCTCGATCGAATTATCCTGTGATATTCGTTTTCCATCTATAATCTTGATGAATAAGTCGCTATTGGTGAGTCCCTCATTGGAAAAACCCATCATGATCTTTATTCCCTTCCTTAAAAAGCAGTAAGATCGTATACAACACCCTTTCCTTCAAATATTTCTTATCTTTTATCCATACTAAGTGTGTCCCACCATTCTCCTCCACTGCAATCCGTTTCTTATCTCCTCACCCCACTTCATATGCTTTGAAATTTATAAATAGTATGTAATATTACTCTTTATGTAGTATTATATACATGTATATATATTTTATTATATATATATAGTAATATATATATTAATATATAGCTACTATATATATATATTATTTAATATATAGTATATATATAGTTTCTTATATACTTATATATATAATATTTATATTATATATATATAAAATTTTGATAATTTTTTTGGAATGTATCGAGTATCGATGTATCGATTTTTCCTCGAATAGCAATTCTATAGAAAAAATGCATAAAAGCCGATACCGAATACTCGAAACATTTAGGAATTGTGTACAGAGGACTGACCGATAACCGATACAGATAATGTATCGATCGATAGTAATCGAGCCGATAACAGTATGTAGATAACTTGCCCATACTGTATAGTATTATACTATGGGTCGTTATATATATATATATTATACTATAATATATATATATATATATTATAATTATTATTATATATATATATATACTATATAATAATATATATATATAGTATACTAGTATGTGTTTTTTTTGTGTGTGTGTTTTTGTGTGTGTGTTTAATGCTGTATGTGAGAGCACACTATACTTAATATATATTATAGATGTATATTATATAGTATAATATATATCATGGTATGTATATATATATATATATATATACCTAATATAGAGTATATATATAAATATATATAAATTATTTATATATTTGTGGTATACCTCCTGTTATATATATATATATTATATATATAGTATATTATATAATATTATTATTATATAGTATTATTATTATATTATATATATATAATATACTATATATATATATATATATATATATATATATATATTCAATAAATAAAATATGAGTATAATATATATAGTATAATATAGTATATATATATATTCTATTTATTTATTAGAAAAAGGAATTACAAATAATTTTACTAGGAGGAATTTATTTTAAAGCATAAAATAATAATAATAAATAATATAATAATAAATAATAAATAATAATAATAAGCATAATAATTAATTAATAATAATAATATAATAATAATAATAATGATATAAATAATCAATTATATAAATTAATAGAATTAGGCTGTGTAACCGCTATGATGATCTGTGTTGAAATGAAAGCTTAAATGTTAAATATGATCCACTCTGTAAGACAAATATATATGAATTAATATTTATCTATTACTTACTAGATACTTATAAACTGTCCAATTATATAATAGTATAGTTGAGGTAATAGCTGATATTATTACTGATTGTATTAGGTATTATATATATATATTATATATATATATATATATATTAATATATATATATATATAGGTATGATTATATATATTATATAGTATATTAATAATATATATATATATTATTTATATATATATATAATATATATTATAATATAATATTTAATATATATATATACAATATATATTATCTAATATATATATATATATATATATATATATATATATATATATATTATTGAAGTTTAAGTATAAATAAAATATGAATATAATTATTCTATGCAGCTAAAATCAATAATAATGTTAACAACTGTCAAGAGCTCTTCTATCTAATGAAATCAAAGATGCCTCAGGAATTTTAAATGAAGAGTGTGACTTTCTCGAATGACAAGCAAAATAGGTTTTATGATTTTGATCTATATATATATATATTATATACATATATAATATATATATATAATATATAATATATAGTATATATATATATAATATATATATATATATATATATATATATATATATATAGGCATGGGAGCCGTGATGAAACAAAAAATTTAGCGAGGGGTCCCGCCTTACAATTATTTATAAATATATATATTTATATAATATATATATTATTTAATACAAATAGTACTATATATAAATATCTTATTATCTATTTATGATATATCTATTATATATATATATATTATGATATAGATCTCTATAGTATATATATATTATGTATCAGTGTTTTCAAAGGTATTGAAATAATAAAATGATAATCACAACAGAGCCAATATTTATAAATAATATATATTGTCATAAATTAGCGTATCCCAGGCAAAGTTTTTTTTCAAAATGAGTATAACTAGTAAGAAGTCTTCTTATATATTAAAGAGTGTTTTCCTTTTTAGCATAAAAAAGAAATTTAATATTTCTTTTTTTCTTTCTTAAAATCAGTTATAATATCTTCTATCAAGTGATGTTTTTGACGTGAAACGTTTCCACCTCGAACGCCTAGTTAACATAGCCCATTTAATCTTTCGTTGGAAATAGTTGACCTTAGCCACGTTTTAACATGTCGTAAGGTACTAAACGACTTTTCAATTGCACAAGTAGTTGATGGAAGTGTGGAAGTACTTTGATAGCTTGTGGAACTGTTGGAAAAATGTACAATGATTTTGTAGTAATGTGCTGTAACTGATTTTCTCTCATCTATTTGTTTCCTATCTGAATCATTCCAGAAATTAAACAAAGATTCTGCTTCATCAATTAGGTTGTCAATATTATATTCTGCCACTAAGGTGGGAGCTGTAATCGTTGACGGGATGAGCAGGTTTATTCTCTTTCTTCAACTAAATCTTTCCTCCCTCTCCCTCTAATCCATGGTTCGATATCGTGCCTGTTTCTCTGGCCATTCAAGGCTAGAGACAGCGCTTACTCGGGGTGAAAAAAACTTTCTTCGTTCTCTATCACTCTCGCTAATTTTCATTCAGCTAGAAATCGTTGCAGGGATACTTTCCGACGAGCAAGCAGGGCTTTTCATCATAGAGGAAGCCGTGCGAGCTAAACCTCGCTGGTTCTCCTACTGATAATCTTTCCTGGCCTCTTGCCAAAAACATCTCTAACACTTCTGTAAATCTGCCTTTCCTCCTCTTATTCGATCTTGATGGCTCTGTTGCTAACTCTCCACTGAAAGGCCAATCTCTTCGGCCTCCAATTTTCCTCTAACTTAACCCTGGACGCTTCTGGCATCCCCCCACCTTCTCCTCTCAGGTGTCCCTATGTCTTGTGCTGTGATTACAATTTGATCGGGTTGCTAGGGCCACTACTGACGATCATATGAAACGGTTATGGAAGGGCGGGTGCCCTCGGATTGCAATTACTCCTCCCCGAGTTTTGAGGGAGTGTGTGCTCTGGAGGCTAGGCCCGTCTCCCCTCGTTCAAGGCTATATTCTCGCATAGTGAAATCATCATTCATCTAACTACTACTTGTTCTCCTCAGTTGTTGAGCACGCTAATAGATCCAACCTGTTCCGAAAAAAGGAAGGCGCTCTGATTCCTTCTAATCATCGCCCTATAGCTCTCACTGCTTGTATTCTTCTAAGATCTTTGGAAACCCCCTCCAACTCTCACTTCTTAGCAGCATCTGGAATCTTCATTCTCTTCTTTCCGATCGCCAAGTACGCTTTCGGCGTTCGAAGGTCTACTGGTGATCATACTTCCTATTTAACTTCGAGTTTATGGTTTTTCCGCCTTTGGAAGCTACGGGGAGACTTGCGCTGGTGCGCCTTGACTATCCAAAGCAATTTGACCGGGTATGCAGCGTCATTGCTCTCCAAAGCTCCCCTCCTTTCCTTTGGGTTCCCTCCTTCTCTTTGCTTACTTATGTCTAGTTTTCTTTCATATCGCTCAATATCGGCTGTTGTTGATGGGGCGTACTTCTTCTTCCTATTTCCTGTCAATGTGGCTGTTCCTCGAGGGTTTCTGTTCTTATCTCCTACTTTATTCCTACTTTTCATTTAATGATCTTTCCCACTCACATCTATACTCTATTCATCATATGGCCGATGACTGACCCTTCATATCTTCAACTCATTTCAATCTGCTCTCCGTTTTTTACTTCTAGAATTTGCATCTCGTTTTAAATATCTTTCAGATTCTATTTCGCTGATCTGGATAGAATTTCCAGATGGGAATCGCCTCATCCTTGTGAAATTCAATTCTTTAAAAACTCAACTTCTTCAAATTTCCCTTCCAAAATACCTTCTAACTGTTCCTATCTCTTTCGATAACTCTCTCGTCTCTCCTGTTGACAATTTAAAACATCCTTGGCCTTAACAGATAACAAAATGTCTTGGAAACCTACATCACAACGGTTGCTAAGCGGCCTCAAAAGAAACTGGGAGTTCGTTTTAGACTGCGGTGCTCCTTCTTTCCTGCCACCCTCTGTTCTGTGGAATTTCTCTTCCATCTCTGTGTTTCCTACTCAATTTAATCTCCCTCACTTTAAAGCCCGCGTCTGTGCTCATCTGCGTAATTTGGGTTAGTTGAGGTTTTTGTTGATTTTAACACCCCCTCCTTGAATAGGGCTTTGCCCGTGAGCGTGGTGATAATTGTAAAAATAATATATATATATAATATAATATATATATTATATATATATATAATATATTAATATTTATAGGAAAAGGATTTATCTATATATATATATATATAATAAAATATATATATATATATATATATATATAATATATATATATATATATATATAATATATATATATATATGATATATATTTTTATATATATTCGGATTTGGTTAATTTTCTTGTTCTAACTGGGTGCAAAATGCAAAGAAAGGTCGATGTTATATTGTGTTCCGAAAATTTGAAACTCAGAGATGAAATGAGAGAATCAAGATAAAGTGTAAATGGGGCAACTCTGAAGCAATCCTCAGCAGAACTTTTTGTTGTCCCTGAGGCTGCAATTTCTTTGGATACTGCACTTGGAAATGAAAAATCTTGGCAAAAATTCTTAGATTTTTTAAAAATTCCTTTAAAAAGAGACTGCATTATTTTCATTTTCCATCAGTTTTTAAAAAAATATTTAAAAGTTTTTTCTATGTGACAATGAACAATCTCCAATTTATACTTTAAGTTTGATGAAATATTTCCTAAATAGACTCCAAATTATGAACTAATGAAATTTCGTCATGATATTAAACAGACGAAAATGCAGGACTTCCTGCTGCTGATGAAAGCTTACATGCTGCAGTTCGTGTGGCTTGCGTTACATCTGGATCAGATGAGAGAATTTTTAATGATAATTTTATTTGGCTAAAATGTTTCAATAAAATATTCATAGTTGATTTGTACTTGGCGAGAACATCGTGTTTCGCATTTAACACATATATATTGCCACCAAATTTCTCGAGACAATTTTTTTCAACGGGAAAAATTTTTATAAATTATTTTAACTATTTTCCATAGTGTTTTCGAATTCTGGACAGTATTTAGGTTTAATTATTAAATTGAAAACGATTATGGAACAACAATTAAAAAATTTGGCTTTAGGGTACTGATCCCTTATTAACTTCTGAACTCCATTTTTCTTTGCCATTCATGGTGGAGCACCCATCAAACCAAAATCCCACAAGCTTACTCATATTTAAATTGTAAATATCCTCGTGTAATAGACAATATAGCTCTGGCTTTATCTTCAGCTTTAAGTTTTTTAAGAGTAAAGCCTAGAAATTCTTCCCGTACATTGAGATCCTTATCAACGAAGCGGACACCAATCGATAGCTGTTCTGTTCCGGATATGTCTGCTGCCTCGTCTGCTAAAAGAGAGAAATATTTACAATTGTTTACTTCATTCAAAATTTGATTACATTGATATCAACTTTCCACAAATAAATATGTTCATTCTGAATCATATGTGATGTGTATTTAGCTTTTACTCCGCTTGATTTCAAATGTTCAACAAGAACAACATCTCCAGCCAGCTTTTGCTCTGAATTTGAGCAAATCGGAAAAAATTGGAGGTATCTGAGTGCTACTTCTAAATAGCGACATCATCAAGTGCAACAAAATATTAAGTAGATTAATAGTGTCCAATTTGGCCTATTTTTTTTTTAAAAATAAATAAGGGCTCAGCAAAATGCAGTTGCTCAGTTACACTTCAGTTTACACTAACACGTACTTATTTTTATTATTTGTTTTGAAATCTCCTTGGCTGCTAACATCTTTCATTCAGACAATCTATATAAAATAGAATAATTGGAGTTGTGTCTGCTACTTGAGTGGTCAATCTTTAATGCATTGCTGAAATTTGCACATGGGGCTTGTTGTGAGCACAATATGAAATGCCTTGTGCTTTTACTAATTTTTCTAAATGGTTTTAACAATAAGGAGACCAAATATTCTCTTTTGATAGACGAGATGTCTAAATAGAGAAAACCCTATCATCCAAATCTTAATAAAAAATGATCCCTAAAGTGCCTATATCAATATTGTTAGAATTACGCTAGCCAGATTGTTGCGATCTAAGCTATTCATATAAGGAAAGGAGTTTTTTTCCTCTTTAGCATTTTTAAAATTGTACATAATTGATGGTTTGTACGGTTTAGTTAATAAGTTCTAAAACTTTAAATTCTTAATTGATTGATTCCAATTTTGTAATTTCCAATATCCAGGACATTTCCTCTTGACTTGGTACACTATATCCCAAGTAGAAACACTACTAAATTTAATATCAATAACAAGATTGGCTTCAATACCACTTGAATTATCATCA